>JBCNJP010000128.1:186461-206877 GCA_039602395.1 Deinandra increscens subsp. villosa
ATAGGTTGTGTTTAGGACCAATGATGGCCAATAAGTTGTGTTTAGTACCAATGATTACCCAATAAGGTGTGTATATAACCAATAGGACTAAAAAGGTGTGTTTAGGGGCGATAAGGGTCAATTGGGACCAATGATGGCCCAATAAGGTGTGTATATAACCAATAGGACAAAAAAGGAGTATTTAAGTGCAACAAGGGTCAGTTGGGAGCAATGAGTCCCATTCAGGTGTGTATATAACCAATAAGTTGTGTTTAAGACCAATGATGGCCAATAACTTATGTTTAGGACCAATGATGGCCAATAAGTTGTGTTTAGGAGCAATGATGGCCTAAAAAGGTGTGTATATAACCAATAGGACCAAAAAGTTGTGTTTAGAGGCAACAAGGGTCAGTTGGTACCAATGACTCCTAATAAGGTGTGTATATAACCAATAGGACCAAAAAGGAGTGTTTAAGGGCAAAAAGGGTCAGTTGGGACCAATGAGGCCCAATAAGGTGCGTATATAACCAATAGGTTGTGTTTAGGACCAATGATGGCCAATAAGTTGTGTTTAGTACCAATGATAACCCAATAAGGTGTGTATATAACAAATAGGACTAAAAAGGTGTGTTTAGGGGCAACAAGGGACAGTTGGGACCAATGAGTCCCAATAAGGTGTGTATATAACCAATAAGTTGTGTTTTGGACCAATGATGGCCCAATAAGGTTTGTATATAACCAATAGGACAAAAAAGGAGTATTTAAGGGCAACAAGGGTCAGTTGCGACCAATGAGTCCCAATAAGGTGTGTATATAACCAATAAGTTGTGTTTAGGACCAATGATGGCGCAATAAGGTGTGTATATAATCAATTGGTTGTGTTTAGGACCAATGATGGCCAATAAGTTGTGTTTAGTACTAATGATGGCCCAATAAGGTGTGTATAAAACCAATAGGACCAAAAAGGTGTGTTTAGGGGCGATAAGGGTCAATTGGGACCATTGAGTCCCAATAAGGTGTGTATATAACCAGTAAGTTGTGTTTAGGACCAATGATGGCCCAATAAGGTGTGTATATAACCAATAGGACCAAAAAGGTGTGTTTTGGGGCAACGAGGGTCAGTTGGGACCTATGAATCCCAATAAGGTGTATATAACCAATAAGTTGTGTTTAGAACCAATGATGACCCAATAAGGTGTGTATATAACCAATAGGACAAAAAAGGTTTGTTTAGGGGAACCAAGGGTCAATTGGAACCAGTGAGTCCCAATAAAGATGTGTATATAACCAATAAGTTGTGTTTAGGACCAATGATGGCCAATAAGTTCTGTTTGGGACCAATGATGGCCCAATAAGGTGTGTATATAGCCAATAAGTTGTGTTTAGGACCAATGATGGCAAATAAGTTGTGTTTAGGACCAATGATGGCCCAATAAGGTGTGTTTGGGTGCAACGAGGGTCAGTTCGGACCAATGAGTCCCAATAAGGTGTTTATATAACCAATAAGTTGTGTTTAAGACCAATGATGGCCAATAAGTTGTGTTTAGGACCAATGATGGCCAATAAGTTGTGTTTAGGACCAATGATGGCCCAATAAGGTGTATATGTAACCAATAGGGCCAAAAAGGTGTGTTTAGGGGCAATAAGGGACAGTTGGGACCAATGAGTCCAAGTAAGGTGTGTATATAACCAATAAGTTGTCTTTAGGAGCAATGATGGCCCAAAAAGGTGTGTATATAACCAATAGGACCAAAAAGTTATGTTTAGGGGCAACAAGGGTCAGTTGGTACCAATGAGTCCCAATAAGGTTTGTATATAACCAATAGGACCAAAAAGGAGTGTTTAAAGGCAACAAGGGTCAGTTGGGACCAATGAGTCCCAATAAGGTGTGTATATAACCAATAAGTTGTGTTTAGGACCAATGATGGCGCAATAAGGTGCGTATATAACCAATAGGTTGTCTTTAGGACCAATGATGGCCAATAAGTTGTGTTTAGTACCAATGATGGCCCAATAAGGTGTGTATATAACCAATAGGACTAAAAAGGTGTGTTTAGGGGCGATAAGGGTCAATTGGGACCAATGAGTCCCAATAAGGTGTGTATATAACCAATAGGTTGTGTTTAGGACCAATGATGGCCCAATAAGGTGTGTATATAACCAATAGGACAAAAAAGGAGTATTTGAGGGCAACAAGGGTCAGTTGGGACTAATGAGTCCCAATAAGGTGTGTATATAACCAATAAGTTGTGTTTAAGACCAATGATGGCCAATAACTTATGTTTAGGACCAATGATGGCCAATAAGTTGTGTTTAGGAGCAATGATGGCCTAAAAAGGTGTGTATATAACCAATAGGACCAAAAAGTTGTGTTTAGAGGCAACAAGGGTCAGTTGGTACCAATGACTCCTAATAAGGTGTGTATATAACCAATAGGACCAAAAAGGAGTGTTTAAGGGCAAAAAGGGTCAGTTGGGACCAATGAGTCCCAATAAGGTGCGTATATAACCAATAGGTTGTGTTTAGGACCAATGATGGCCAATAAGTTGTGTTTAGGACCAATGATGGCCAAATAAGGTGTATATGTAACCAATAGGGCCAAAAAGGTGTGTTTAGGGGCAACAAGGGACAGTTGGGACCAATGAGTCCCAATAAGGTGTGTATATAACCAATAAGTTATCTTTAGGAGCAATGATGGCCCAAAAAGGTGTGTATATAACCAATAGGACCAAAAAGTTGTGTTTAGGGGCAACAAGGGTCAGTTGGTACCAATGAGTCCCAATAAGGTGTGTATATAACCAATAGGACCAAAAAGGAGTGTTTAAAGGCAACAAGGGTCAGTTGGGACCAATGAGTCCCAATAAGGTGTGTATATAACCAATAAGTTGTGTTTAGGACCAATGATGGCGCAATAAGGTGCGTATATAACCAATAGGACCAAAAAGTTGTGTTTAGGGGCAACAAGGGTCAGTTGGTACCAATGACTCCCAATAAGGTGTGTATATAACCAATAGGACCAAAAAGGAGTGTTTAAAGGCAACAAGGGTCAGTTGGGACCAATGAGTCCCAATAAGGTGTGTACATAACCAATAAGTTGTGTTTAGGACCAATGATGGCCCAATAAGGTGTGTTTGGGTGCAACAAGGGTTAGTTCGGACCAATGAGTCCCAATAAGGTGTTTACATAACCAATAAGTTGTGTTTAAGACCAATGATGGCCAATTAGTTGTGTTTAGGACCAATGATAGCCAATAAGTTGTGTTTAGGACCAATGATGGCCCAAAAGGTGTATATGTAACCAATAGGGCCAAAAAGGTGTGTTTAGGAGCAACAAGGGACAGTTGGGACCAATGAGTCACAATAAGGTGTGTATATAACCAATAAGTTGTCTTTAGGAGCAATGATGGCCCAAAAAGGTGTGTATATAACCAATAGGGCCAAAAAGGTGTGTTTAGGGGCAACAAGGGACAGTTAGGACCAATGAGTCCCAATAAGGTGTGTATTTAACCAATACGTTGTCTTTAGGAGCAATGATGGCCCAAAAAGGTGTGTATATAACCAATAGGACCAAAAAGTTATGTTTAGGGGCAACAAGGGTCAGTTGGTACCAATGAGTCCTAATAAGGTGTGTATATAACCAATAGGACCAAAAAGGATTGTTTAAAGGCAACAACGGTCAGTTAATAATTTTGATGAACCACAATCATTCAGGTCCCAATCAGCTAGTAAGTCGTCTTGTGCAAAGACGCAAGTTAATAATTTTGTGGATTCATTGAAATATTTTCAATCGCCCAAGATTTGGAAACCCCGTGTTGTTTCCTTGGGTGTAAAAGACCATGTTGAAGACACCGGGCGACCCGAGGCTGTTGACTCGGGTCGATCCCAAAACCACTAATGTTTTATCTGGTGTCTGCAGGTTTCTTCAAGAAGACCTATTATGCATGTGTTGCTAGTAGTGAAGAACTTGCTTAATTTAGTGTTTCAAAGACATATCATTTTCAAATGTTTTTCAACCGATTTTTCCAAAACTAAAATTGCAAAGTGTCAGTGTTGGTCGATCAATTTTCTTTCTTGATTCATATGTTTACATTTTGTAGTTGTACGTATTTTTAGGGGGAGAAAATTGAAAATTCAAAAAATAGTGTTTGTTTGAATTTTATGGGGAGAAATTGGAAAATATAAAAAAAAAATGGAAAATTGAGAAATTTGATCCGACAAAAGCGAGAAATGATAGTACGTCAGCATATATGTTATCTGCCATGGATAGATTAAGTCTAAAGGCTGTAGGTACTTGCATAATCTGTGAATGTGCATGACTAATCTGATATCTGCAAGTAAGATATAAACATAAAGCTTGCCTGATGATTTTTGGTTATTTGCTTCTTGATGAATGCTGTGTGATGATTCTAAAATAGAATAAAGAGATATCCTGATGAATGCATGTTTTCATTTTGCAAAAATTTCAACTTGTTTGATTTTCTTTATTTTGTCAAACGATCGGCCTTTCTCTGCGTATCGAAAGATCGACCTGATTGGTGTTCGTTTGACGTTCTGCTTTATTTTCTTTGGTGTTTCGTATAATCCATCGGACTTTCTCTGCGTGTACGGGAGTACCGACCTGATTGTTGTTGGATTATACAATTTCTGCTTTATTTTTATATTTCTTATTTTCCTAAACAATCGGACTTTCTCTGCGTGCTCACAAGCCGACCTGATTGTTGTTTGTTTAGGGTTCTGTTTTATTTTTGCATGACTCATCAAGGATGATTAAATCTCTAAGAAAGTTGGATTTATATGATAAATATGATGATTTACCAGTATTTCTGATAGAGTGGAGGCCGAGTTATCAGTGCATGATAAAATTACCTTAAGCATATCTGAAAACGATAAAAATTGATTGGTGCATGCTGAAATAAACATAAATGTTGTATTTGCGATTATCTTGGCTTGCATGCTGATTAAGACCGAAATTGAAATGTGCTAGATGCGTTATGTCTGATATGATCTCGTGTCGTGATCTTTCTCGCAAAAATACCAAAAATAGAGTGTAATTTTGTATTGCATTTATATTTCCATGTTAGTGAAAAATCAAAAAGATTTTAGGTGTGTTTTGATCTAAAGTTTCTTAAAGCCAAAAAGATTTTGTTTCTTAGTTGTTTTCGATTAATCAACACTTGATACAAAATCAGAATTTCAAAATCAATATCTTGGATTCTCAAAGAGAAGTTTTCCACCAAGATTAAATTAATTTTGGAAATTCAAAGAAAATTCTGCGCTTTTGTCTTCTAAAGTCGCAGGTTCTGTGTGTCAAGACTCGAGCATGGTGTAAAGAGGGAGTTTGTTATATCATTCTCAAGTGGATTTTGAAGGTCAAAGATTTATTCAAGATTGATCCAGCCATGCAAGCTCTGTTTCTGACAAGATTTCAAGTTGAAGATCTGATGCAGCAATGTTGAAGATTGAAGACTAGAGATTTTGTTAGACTAGATACACTACACGTTAAGGGGGAGTTTGTTAGAGAATATTCCTATGCCACGATGTGTCTCGTGTATTGTATCTATGTAATGAGAGCAACTGTGTGAGTCTAGTTAGGCTGCTGGGCGTATCACATGGTCCGTCGGACCAGTTGGTGCAGCGTATCAGTTGATACGCTGGGTGATACGCCGGTCAGTCTAAGTTTCCTATAAATAGGTAGCTTGTGTAGAATGTAGAGGACACTCTTGATATATTCTACACTTCTGTGTGTGTTTCTGTGTGTGTGCTCTCAAGGCTTATTAATACAAATTTCATTTGTATTTACTTGTTTGATCTTATCTTCATCTCATTATCACGTGATTAGCAAACGATCCATCGCTCCATGGTTTTACAGTTGGGACCAATGAGTCCCAATAAGGTGTGTATATAACCAATAAGTTCTGTTTAGGACCAATGATGGCGCAATAAGGTGCGTATATAACCAATAGGTTGTCTTTAGGACCAATGATGGCCAATAAGTTGTGTTTAGTACCAATGATGGCCCAATAAGGTGTGTATATAACCAATAGGACCAAAAAGGTGTGTTTAGGGGCGATGAGGGTCAATTGGGACAAATGAGTCCCAATAAGGTGTGTATATAACCAATAGGTTGTGTTTAGGACCAATGATGGCCCAATAAGGTGTGTATATAACCAATAGGACAAAAAAGGAGTATTTAAGGGCAACAAGGGTCAGTTGGGACCAATGAGTCCCAATAAGGTGTGTATATAACCAATAAGTTGTGTTTAAGACCAATGATGGCCAATAAGTTATGTTTAGTACCAATGATGGCCAATAATTTGTGTTTAGGAGCAATGATGGCCAAAAAAGGTGTGTATATAACCAATAGGACTAAAAAGGTGTGTTTAGGGGCGATAATGGTCAATTGGGACCAATGAGTCCCAATAAGGTGTGTATATAACCAATAGGTTGTGTTTAGGACCAATGATGGCCCAATAAGGTGTGTATATAACCAATAGGACAAAAAAGGAGTATTTAAGGGCAACAAGGGTCAGTTGGGACCAATGAGTCCCAATAAGGTGTGTATATAACCAATAAGTTGTGTTTAAGACCAATGATGGCGAATAAGTTATGTTTAGGACCAATGATGGCCAATAAGTTGTGTTTAGGAGCAATGATGGCCAAAAAAGGTGTGTATATAACCAATAGGACCAAAAAGTTGTGTTTAGGGGCAACAAGGGTCAGTTGGTACCAATGACTCCCAATAAGGTGTGTATATAACAAATAGGACCAAAAAGGAGTGTTTAAGGGCAACAAGGGTCAGTTGGGACCAATGAGTCCCAATAAGGTGCGTTTAGGACTAATAGGTTGTGTTTAGGACCAATGATGGCCAATAAGTTGTGTTTAGTACCAATGATGGCCCAATAAGGTGTGTATATAACCAATAGTACTAAAAAGGTGTGTTTAGGACTAATAGGTTGTGTTTAGGACCAATGATGGCCAATAAGTTGTGTTTAGTACCAATGATGGCCCAATAAGGTGTGTATATAACCAATAGTACTAAAAAGGTGTGTTTAGGGGAGATAAGGGTCAATTGGGACCAATGAGTCCCAATAAGGTGTGTATATAACCAGTAAGTTGTGTTTAAGACCAATGATGACCAATAAGGTGTGTATATAACCAATAGGTTGTGTTTAGGACCAATGATGGCCAATAAGTTGTGTTTAGTACCAATGATGGCCCAATAAGGTGTGTATAAAACCAATAGGACCAAAAAGGTGTGTTTCGGGGCGATAAGGGTCAATTGGGACCACTGAGTCCCAATAAGGTGTGTATATAACCAGTAAGTTCTGTTTAGGACCAATGATGGCCCAATAAGGTGTGTATATAACCAATAGGACCAATAATGTGTGTTTAGGGGCAACGAGGGTCAGTTGGGACCAATGAATCTCAATAAGGTGTATATAACCAATAAGATGTGTTTAGGACCAATGATGGCCCAATAAGGTGTGTATATAACCAATAGGACCAAAAAGGTTTGTTTAGGGGAACCAAGGTTCAATTTGGACCAATGAGTCCCAATAAAGATGTGTATATAACCAATAAGTTGTGTTTAGGACCAATAATGCCCAATAAGTTGTGTTTGGGACCAATGATGGCCCAATAAGGTGTGTATATAGCCAATAAGTTGTGTTTAGGACCAATGATGGCCAATAAGTTGTGTTTAGGACCAATGATGGCCCAATAAGGTGTATTTGGGTGCAACGAGGGTCAGTTCGGACCAATGAGTCCCAATAAGGTGTTTACATAACCAATAAGTTGTGTTTAAGACCAATGATGGCCAATTAGTTGTGTTTAGGACCAATGATGGCCAATAAGTTGTGTTTAGGACCAATGATGGCCCAATAAGGTGTATATGTAACCAATAGGGCCAAAAAGGTGTGTTTATGGGCAACAAGGGACAGTTGGGACCAATGAGTCCAAGTAAGGTATGTATATAACCAATAAGTTGTCTTTAGGAACAATGATGGCTCAAAAAGATGTGTATATAACCAATAGGACCAAAAAGTTATGTTTAGGGGCAACAAGGGTCAGTTGGTACCAATGAGTCCCAATAAGGTGTGTATATAACCAATAGGACCAAAAAGAAGTGTTTAAAGGCAACAAGGGTCAGTTGGGACCAATGAGTCCCAATAAGGTGTGTATATAACCAATAAGTTGTGTTTAGGACCAATGATGGCGCAATAAGGTTCGTATATAACCAATAGGTTGTCTTTAGGACCAATGATGGCCAATAAGTTGTGTTTAGTACCAATGATGGCCCAATAAGGTGTGTATATAACCAATAGGACTAAAAAGGTGTGTTTAGGGGCGATAAGGGTCAATTGGGACCAATGAGTCCCAATAAGGTGTGTATATAACCAATAGGTTGTGTTTAGGACCAATGATGGCCCAATAAGGTGTGTATATAACCAATAGGACAAAAAAGGAGTATTTAAGGGCAACAAGGGTCAGTTGGGACCAATGAGTCCCAATAAGGTGTGTATATAACCAATAAGTTGTGTTTAAGACCAATGATGGCCAATAAGTTATGTTTAGTACCAATGATGGCCAATAATTTGTGTTTAGGAGCAATGATGGCCAAAAAAGGTGTGTATATAACCAATAGGACTAAAAAGGTGTGTTTAGGGGCGATAATGGTCAATTGGGACCAATGAGTCCCAATAAGGTGTGTATATAACCAATAGGTTGTGTTTAGGACCAATGATGGCCCAATAAGGTGTGTATATAACCAATAGGACAAAAAAGGAGTATTTAAGGGCAACAAGGGTCAGTTGGGACCAATGAGTCCCAATAAGGTGTGTATATAACCAATAAGTTGTGTTTAAGACCAATGATGGCGAATAAGTTATGTTTAGGACCAATGATGGCCAATAAGTTGTGTTTAGGAGCAATGATGGCCAAAAAAGGTGTGTATATAACCAATAGGACCAAAAAGTTGTGTTTAGGGGCAACAAGGGTCAGTTGGTACCAATGACTCCCAATAAGGTGTGTATATAACCAATAGGACCAAAAAGGAGTGTTTAAGGGCAACAAGGGTCAGTTGGGACCAATGAGTCCCAATAAGGTGCGTTTAGGACTAATAGGTTGTGTTTAGGACCAATGATGGCCAATAAGTTGTGTTTAGTACCAATGATGGCCCAATAAGGTGTGTATATAACCAATAGTACTAAAAAGGTGTGTTTAGGACTAATAGGTTGTGTTTAGGACCAATGATGGCCAATAAGTTGTGTTTAGTACCAATGATGGCCCAATAAGGTGTGTATATAACCAATTGTACTAAAAAGGTGTGTTTAGGGGAGATAAGGGTCAATTGGGACCAATGAGTCCCAATAAGGTGTGTATATAACCAGTAAGTTGTGTTTAGGACCAATGATGACCAATAAGGTGTGTATATAACCAATAGGTTGTGTTTAGGACCAATGATGGCCAATAAGTTGTGTTTAGTACCAATGATGGCCCAATAAGGTGTGTATAAAACCAATAGGACCAAAAAGGTGTGTTTCGGGGCGATAAGGGTCAATTGGGACCACTGAGTCCCAATAAGGTGTGTATATAACCAGTAAGTTCTGTTTAGGACCAATGATGGCCCAATAAGGTGTGTATATAACCAATAGGACCAATAATGTGTGTTTAGGGGCAACGAGGGTCAGTTGGGACCAATGAATCTCAATAAGGTGTATATAACCAATAAGATGTGTTTAGGACCAATGATGGCCCAATAAGGTGTGTATATAACCAATAGGACCAAAAAGGTTTGTTTAGGGGAACCAAGGTTCAATTTGGACCAATGAGTCCCAATAAAGATGTGTATATAACCAATAAGTTGTGTTTAGGACCAATAATGCCCAATAAGTTGTGTTTGGGACCAATGATGGCCCAATAAAGTGTGTATATAGCCAATAAGTTGTGTTTAGGACCAATGATGGCCAATAAGTTGTGTTTAGGACCAATGATGGCCCAATAAGGTGTATTTGGGTGCAACGAGGGTCAGTTCGGACCAATGAGTCCCAATAAGGTGTTTACATAACCAATAAGTTGTGTTTAAGACCAATGATGGCCAATTAGTTGTGTTTAGGACCAATGATGGCCAATAAGTTGTGTTTAGGACCAATGATGGCCCAATAAGGTGTATATGTAACCAATAGGGCCAAAAAGGTGTGTTTATGGGCAACAAGGGACAGTTGGGACCAATGAGTCCAAGTAAGGTATGTATATAACCAATAAGTTGTCTTTAGGAACAATGATGGCCCAAAAAGATGTGTATATAACCAATAGGACCAAAAAGTTATGTTTAGGGGCAACAAGGGTCAGTTGGTACCAATGAGTCCCAATAAGGTGTGTATATAACCAATAGGACCAAAAAGAAGTGTTTAAAGGCAACAAGGGTCAGTTGGGACCAATGAGTCCCAATAAGGTGTGTATATAACCAATAAGTTGTGTTTAGGACCAATGATGGCGCAATAAGGTTCGTATATAACCAATAGGTTGTCTTTAGGACCAATGATGGCCAATAAGTTGTGTTTAGTACCAATGATGGCCCAATAAGGTGTGTATATAACCAATAGGACTAAAAAGGTGTGTTTAGGGGCGATAAGGGTCAATTGGGACCAATGAGTCCCAATAAGGTGTGTATATAACCAATAGGTTGTGTTTAGGACCAATGATGGCCAAATAAGGTGTGTATATAACCAATAGGACAAAAAAGGAGTATTTAAGGGCAACAAGGGTCAGTTGGGACCAATGAGTCCCAATAAGGTGTGTATATAACCAATAAGTTGTGTTTAAGACCAATGATGGCCAATAAGTTATGTTTAGTACCAATGATGGCCAATAATTTGTGTTTAGGAGCAATGATGGCCAAAAAAGGTGTGTATATAACCAATAGGACTAAAAAGGTGTGTTTAGGGGCGATAATGGTCAATTGGGACCAATGAGTCCCAATAAGGTGTGTATATAACCAATAGGTTGTGTTTAGGACCAATGATGGCCCAATAAGGTGTGTATATAACCAATAGGACAAAAAAGGAGTATTTAAGGGCAACAAGGGTCAGTTGGGACCAATGAGTCCCAATAAGGTGTGTATATAACCAATAAGTTGTGTTTAAGACCAATGATGGCGAATAAGTTATGTTTAGGACCAATGATGGCCAATAAGTTGTGTTTAGGAGCAATGATGGCCAAAAAAGGTGTGTATATAACCAATAGGACCAAAAAGTTGTGTTTAGGGGCAACAAGGGTCAGTTGGTACCAATGACTCCCAATAAGGTGTGTATATAACAAATAGGACCAAAAAGGAGTGTTTAAGGGCAACAAGGGTCAGTTGGGACCAATGAGTCCCAATAAGGTGCGTTTAGGACTAATAGGTTGTGTTTAGGACCAATGATGGCCAATAAGTTGTGTTTAGTACCAATGATGGCCCAATAAGGTGTGTATATAACCAATAGTACTAAAAAGGTGTGTTTAGGACTAATAGGTTGTGTTTAGGACCAATGATGGCCAATAAGTTGTGTTTAGTACCAATGATGGCCCAATAAGGTGTGTATATAACCAATAGTACTAAAAAGGTGTGTTTAGGGGAGATAAGGGTCAATTGGGACCAATGAGTCCCAATAAGGTGTGTATATAACCAGTAAGTTGTGTTTAAGACCAATGATGACCAATAAGGTGTGTATATAACCAATAGGTTGTGTTTAGGACCAATGATGGCCAATAAGTTGTGTTTAGTACCAATGATGGCCCAATAAGGTGTGTATAAAACCAATAGGACCAAAAAGGTGTGTTTCGGGGCGATAAGGGTCAATTGGGACCACTGAGTCCCAATAAGGTGTGTATATAACCAGTAAGTTCTGTTTAGGACCAATGATGGCCCAATAAGGTGTGTATATAACCAATAGGACCAATAATGTGTGTTTAGGGGCAACGAGGGTCAGTTGGGACCAATGAATCTCAATAAGGTGTATATAACCAATAAGATGTGTTTAGGACCAATGATGGCCCAATAAGGTGTGTATATAACCAATAGGACCAAAAAGGTTTGTTTAGGGGAACCAAGGTTCAATTTGGACCAATGAGTCCCAATAAAGATGTGTATATAACCAATAAGTTGTGTTTAGGACCAATAATGCCCAATAAGTTGTGTTTGGGACCAATGATGGCCCAATAAGGTGTGTATATAGCCAATAAGTTGTGTTTAGGACCAATGATGGCCAATAAGTTGTGTTTAGGACCAATGATGGCCCAATAAGGTGTATTTGGGTGCAACGAGGGTCAGTTCGGACCAATGAGTCCCAATAAGGTGTTTACATAACCAATAAGTTGTGTTTAAGACCAATGATGGCCAATTAGTTGTGTTTAGGACCAATGATGGCCAATAAGTTGTGTTTAGGACCAATGATGGCCCAATAAGGTGTATATGTAACCAATAGGGCCAAAAAGGTGTGTTTATGGGCAACAAGGGACAGTTGGGACCAATGAGTCCAAGTAAGGTATGTATATAACCAATAAGTTGTCTTTAGGAACAATGATGGCTCAAAAAGATGTGTATATAACCAATAGGACCAAAAAGTTATGTTTAGGGGCAACAAGGGTCAGTTGGTACCAATGAGTCCCAATAAGGTGTGTATATAACCAATAGGACCAAAAAGAAGTGTTTAAAGGCAACAAGGGTCAGTTGGGACCAATGAGTCCCAATAAGGTGTGTATATAACCAATAAGTTGTGTTTAGGACCAATGATGGCGCAATAAGGTTCGTATATAACCAATAGGTTGTCTTTAGGACCAATGATGGCCAATAAGTTGTGTTTAGTACCAATGATGGCCCAATAAGGTGTGTATATAACCAATAGGACTAAAAAGGTGTGTTTAGGGGCGATAAGGGTCAATTGGGACCAATGAGTCCCAATAAGGTGTGTATATAACCAATAGGTTGTGTTTAGGACCAATGATGGCCCAATAAGGTGTGTATATAACCAATAGGACAAAAAAGGAGTATTTAAGGGCAACAAGGGTCAGTTGGGACCAATGAGTCCCAATAAGGTGTGTATATAACCAATAAGTTGTGTTTAAGACCAATGATGGCCAATAAGTTATGTTTAGTACCAATGATGGCCAATAATTTGTGTTTAGGAGCAATGATGGCCAAAAAAGGTGTGTATATAACCAATGGGACTAAAAAGGTGTGTTTAGGGGCGATAATGGTCAATTGGGACCAATGAGTCCCAATAAGGTGTGTATATAACCAATAGGTTGTGTTTAGGACCAATGATGGCCCAATAAGGTGTGTATATAACCAATAGGACAAAAAAGGAGTATTTAAGGGCAACAAGGGTCAGTTGGGACCAATGAGTCCCAATAAGGTGTGTATATAACCAATAAGTTGTGTTTAAGACCAATGATGGCGAATAAGTTATGTTTAGGACCAATGATGGCCAATAAGTTGTGTTTAGGAGCAATGATGGCCAAAAAAGGTGTGTATATAACCAATAGGACCAAAAAGTTGTGTTTAGGGGCAACAAGGGTCAGTTGGTACCAATGACTCCCAATAAGGTGTGTATATAACCAATAGGACCAAAAAGGAGTGTTTAAGGGCAACAAGGGTCAGTTGGGACCAATGAGTCCCAATAAGGTGCGTTTAGGACTAATAGGTTGTGTTTAGGACCAATGATGGCCAATAAGTTGTGTTTAGTACCAATGATGGCCCAATAAGGTGTGTATATAACCAATAGTACTAAAAAGGTGTGTTTAGGACTAATAGGTTGTGTTTAGGACCAATGATGGCCAATAAGTTGTGTTTAGTACCAATGATGGCCCAATAAGGTGTGTATATAACCAATAGTACTAAAAAGGTGTGTTTAGGGGAGATAAGGGTCAATTGGGACCAATGAGTCCCAATAAGGTGTGTATATAACCAGTAAGTTGTGTTTAGGACCAATGATGACCAATAAGGTGTGTATATAACCAATAGGTTGTGTTTAGGACCAATGATGGCCAATAAGTTGTGTTTAGTACCAATGATGGCCCAATAAGGTGTGTATAAAACCAATAGGACCAAAAAGGTGTGTTTCGGGGCGATAAGGGTCAATTGGGACCACTGAGTCCCAATAAGGTGTGTATATAACCAGTAAGTTCTGTTTAGGACCAATGATGGCCCAATAAGGTGTGTATATAACCAATAGGACCAATAATGTGTGTTTAGGGGCAACGAGGGTCAGTTGGGACCAATGAATCTCAATAAGGTGTATATAACCAATAAGATGTGTTTAGGACCAATGATGGCCCAATAAGGTGTGTATATAACCAATAGGACCAAAAAGGTTTGTTTAGTGGAACCAAGGTTCAAATTGGAACCAATGAGTCCCAATAAAGATGTGTATATAACCAATAAGTTGTGTTTAGGACCAATAATGCCCAATAAGTTGTGTTTGGGACCAATGATGGCCCAATAAGGTGTGTATATAGCCAATAAGTTGTGTTTAGGACCAATGATGGCCAATAAGTTGTGTTTAGGACCAATGATGGCCCAATAAGGTGTATTTGGGTGCAACGAGGGTCAGTTCGGACTAATGAGTCCCAATAAGGTGTTTACATAACCAATAAGTTGTGTTTAAGACCAATGATGGCCAATAAGTTGTGTTTAGGACCAATGATGGCGAATAAGTTGTGTTTAGGACCAATGATGGCCCAATAAGGTGTATATGTAACCAATAGGGCCAAAAAGGTGTGTTTATGGGCAACAAGGGACAGTTGGGACCAATGAGTCCAAGTAAGGTATGTATATAACCAATAAGTTGTCTTTAGGAACAATGATGGCCCAAAAAGATGTGTATATAACCAATAGGACCAAAAAGTTATGTTTAGGGGCAACAAGGGTCAGTTGGTACCAATGAGTCCCAATAAGGTGTGTATATAACCAATAGGACCAAAAAGAAGTGTTTAAAGGCAACAAGGGTCAGTTGGGACCAATGAGTCCCAATAAGGTGTGTATATAACCAATAAGTTGTGTTTAGGACCAATGATGGCGCAATAAGGTTCGTATATAACCAATAGGTTGTCTTTAGGACCAATGATGGCCAATAAGTTGTGTTTAGTACCAATGATGGCCCAATAAGGTGTGTATATAACCAATAGGACTAAAAAGGTGTGTTTAGGGGCGATAAGGGTCAATTGGGACCAATGAGTCCCAATAAGGTGTGTATATAACCAATAGGTTGTGTTTAGGACCAATGATGGCCCAATAAGGTGTGTATATAACCAATAGGACAAAAAAGGAGTATTTAAGGGCAACAAGGGTCAGTTGGGACCAATGAGTCCCAATAAGGTGTGTATATAACCAATAAGTTGTGTTTAAGACCAATGATGGCCAATAAGTTATGTTTAGTACCAATGATGGCCAATAATTTGTGTTTAGGAGCAATGATGGCCAAAAAAGGTGTGTATATAACCAATAGGACTAAAAAGGTGTGTTTAGGGGCGATAATGGTCAATTGGGACCAATGAGTCCCAATAAGGTGTGTATATAACCAATAGGTTGTGTTTAGGACCAATGATGGCCCAATAAGGTGTGTATATAACCAATAGGACAAAAAAGGAGTATTTAAGGGCAACAAGGGTCAGTTGGGACCAATGAGTCCCAATAAGGTGTGTATATAACCAATAAGTTGTGTTTAAGACCAATGATGGCGAATAAGTTATGTTTAGGACCAATGATGGCCAATAAGTTGTGTTTAGGAGCAATGATGGCCAAAAAAGGTGTGTATATAACCAATAGGACCAAAAAGTTGTGTTTAGGGGCAACAAGGGTCAGTTGGTACCAATGACTCCCAATAAGGTGTGTATATAACCAATAGGACCAAAAAGGAGTGTTTAAGGGCAACAAGGGTCAGTTGGGACCAATGAGTCCCAATAAGGTGCGTTTAGGACTAATAGGTTGTGTTTAGGACCAATGATGGCCAATAATTTGTGTTTAGTACCAATGATGGCCCAATAAGGTGTGTATATAACCAATAGGACTAAAAAGGTGTGTTTAGGGGAGATAAGGGTCAATTGGGACCAATGAGTCCCAATAAGGTGTATATATAACCAGTAAGTTGTGTTTAGGACCAATGATGGCCCAATAATGTGTGTATATAACCAATAGGACCAAAAAGGTGTGTTTAGGGGCAACGAGGGTCAGTTGGGACCTATGAATCCCAATAAGGTGTATATAACCTATAAGTTGTGTTTAGGACCAATGATGGCCCAATAAGGTGTGTATATAACCAATAGGACTAAAAAAGTTTATTTAGTGGAACCAAGGGTCAATTGGAACCAATGAGTCCCAATAAAGATGTGTATATAACCAATAAGTTGTGTTTAGGACCAATGATGCCAATAAGTTGTGTTTGGGACCAATGATAGCCCAATAAGGTGTGTATATAGCCAATAAGTTGTGTTTAGGACCAATGAAGGCCAATAAGTTGTGTTTAGGACCAATGATGGCCCAATAAGGTGTGTTTGGGTGCAACGAGGGTCAGTTCGGACTAATGAGTCCCAATAAGGTGTTTACATAACCAATAAGTTGTGTTTAAGACCAATGATGGCCAATAAGTTGTGTTTAGGACCAATGATGGCGAATAAGTTGTGTTTAGGACCAATGATGGCCCAAAAGGTGTATATGTAACCAATAGGGCCAAAAAGGTGTGTTTAGGGGCAACAAGGGACAGTTGGGACCAATGAGTCCCAATAAGGTGTGTATATAACCAATAAATTGTCTTTAGGAGCAATGATGGCCCAAAAAGGTGTGTATATAACCAATAGGACCAAATAGTTGTGTTTAGGGGCAACTAGGGTCAGTTGGTACCAATGACTCCCAATAAGGTGTGTATATAACCAATAGGACCAAAAAGGAGTTTTAAAGCCAACAAGGGTCAGTTGGGACCAATGAGTCCCAATAAGGTGTGTATATAACCAATAAGTTGTGTTTAGGACCAATGATGGCGCAATAAGGTGCGTATAGAACCAATAGGTTATGTTTAGGACCAATGATGGCCAATAAGTTGTGTTTAGTACCAATGATGGCCCAATAAGGTGCGTATATAACCAATAGGACTAAAAAGGTGTGTTTAGGGGCGATAAGGGTCAATTGGGACCAATGAGTCCCAATAAGGTGTGTATATAACCAATAAGTTGTGTTTAGGACCAATGACGGCCCAATAAGGTGTGTATATAACCAATAGGACAAAAAAGGAGTATTTAAGGGCAACAAGGGTCAGTTGGGACCAATGAGTCCCAATAAGGTGTGTATATAACCAATAAGTTGTGTTTAGGACCAATGATGGCGCAATAAGGTGCGTATATAACCAATAGGTTATGTTTCAGACCAATGATGGCCAATAAGTTGTGTTTAGTACCAATGATGGCCCAATAAGGTGTGTATATAACCAATAGGACTAAAAAGGTGTGTTTAGGGGAGATAAGGGTCAATTGGGACCAATGAGTCCCAATAAGGTATGTATATAACCAGTAAGTTCTGTTTAGGACCAATGATGACCAATAAGGTGTGTATATAACCAATAGGTTGTGTTTAGGACCAATGATGGCCAATAAGTTGTGTTTAGTACCAATGATGGCCCAATAAGGTGTGTATAAAACCAATAGGACCAAAAAGGTGTGTTTCGGGGCGATAAGGGTCAATTGGGACCACTCAGTCCCAAAAAGGTGTGTATATAACCAGTAAGTTCTGTTTAGGACCAATGATGGCCCAATAAGGTGTGTATATAACCAATAGGACCAATAATGTGTGTTTAGGGGCAACGAGGGTCAGTTGGGACCAATGAATCTCAATAAGGTGTGTATATACCCAATAAGTTGTGTTTAGGACCAATGATGGCCCAATAAGGTGTGTATATAACCAATAGGTTGTGTTTAGGACCAATGATGGCCAATAAGTTGTGTTTTGTACCAATGATGGCCCAATAAGGTGTGTATAAAAACAATAGGACCAAAAAGGTGTGTTTAGGGGCGCTAAGGGTCAATTAGGACCAATGAGTCCCAATAAGGTGTATATATAACCAGTAAGTTGTGTTTAGGACCAATGATGGCCCAATAAGGTGTGTATATAACCAATAGGACCAAAAAGGTGTGTTTAGGGGCAACGAGGGTTAGTTGGGACCTATGAATCCCAATAAGGTGTATATAACCTATAAGTTGTGTTTAGGACCAATGATGGCCCAATAAGGTGTGTATAACCAATAGGACCAAAAAAGTTTGTTTAGTGGAACCAAGGGTCAATTGGAACCAATGAGTCCCAATAAAGATGTGTATATAACCAATAAGTTGTGTTTAGGACCAATGATGCCAATAAGTTGTGTTTGGGACCAATGATAGCCCAATAAGGTGTGTATATAGCCAATAAGTTGTGTTTAGGACCAATGAAGGCCAATAAGTTGTGTTTAGGACCAATGATGGCCCAATAAGGTGTGTTTGGGTGCAACGAGGGCCAGTTCGGACCAATGAGTCCCAATAAGGTGTTTACATAACCAATAAGTTGTGTTTAAGACCAATGATGGCCAATAAGTTGTGTTTAGGACCCATGATGGCGAATAAGTTGTGTTTAGGACCAATGATGGCCCAAAAGGTGTATATGTAACCAATAGGGCCAAAAAGGTGTGTTTAGGGGCAACAAGGGACAGTTGGGACCAATGAGTCCCAATAAGATGTGTATATAACCAATAAATTGTCTTTAGGAGCAATGATGGCCCAAAAAGGTGTGTATATAACCAATAGGACCAAATAGTTGTGTTTAGGGGCAACTAGGGTCAGTTGGTACCAATGACTCCCAATAAGGTGTGTATATAACCAATAGGACCAAAAAGGAGTGTTTAAAGCCAACAAGGGTCAGTTGGGACCAATGAGTCCCAATAAGGTGTGTATATAACCAATAAGTTGTGTTTAGGACCAATGATGGCGCAATAAGGTGCGTATAGAAACAATAGGTTATGTTTAGGACCAATGATGGCCAATAAGTTGTGTTTAGTACCAATGATGGCCCAATAAGGTGCGTATATAACCAATAGGACTAAAAAGGTGTGTTTAGGGGCGATAAGGGTCAATTGGGACCAATGAGTCCCAATAAGGTGTGTATATAACCAATAAGTTGTGTTTAGGACCAATGATGGCGCAATAAGGTGTGTATATAACCAATAGGACAAAAAAGGAGTATTTAAGGGCAACAAGGGTCAGTTGGGACCAATGAGTCCCAATAAGGTGTGTATATAACCAATAAGTTGTGTTTAGGACCAATGATGGCGCAATAAGGTGCATATATAACCAATAGGTTATGTTTCAGACCAATGATGGCCAAAAAGTTGTGTTTAGTACCAATGATGGCCCAATAAGGTGTGTATATAACCAATAGGACTAAAAAGGTGTGTTTAGGGGCGATAAGGGTCAATTGGGACCAATGAGTCCCAATAAGGTGTGTATATAACCAGTAAGTTGTGTTTAGGACCAATGATGGCCCAATAAGGTGTGTATATAACCAATAAGTTGTGTTTAGGACTAATGATGGCCCAATAAGGTGTGTATATAACCAATAACTTGTGTTTAGGACCAATGATGGCCCAATAAGGTGTATATGTAACCAATAGGACCAAAAAGGTGTGTTTAGGGGCAAGAAGAATAAGGTGTATATATAACCAATAAGTTGTCTTTAGGAGCAATGATGGCCCTATAAGGTGTGTATATAACCAATAGGACCAAAAAGTTATGTTTACGAGCAACAAGGGTCAGTTGGTACCAATGAGTCCCAATAAGGTGTGTATATAACCAATAGGACCAAAAAGTAGTGTTTAAGGGCAACAAGGGTCAGTTGGGACCAATGAGTCCCAATAAGGTGTGTATATAACCAATAGGTTGTGTTTAGGACCAATGATGGCGCAATAAGGTGCGTATATAACCAATAGGTTGTGTTTAGGACCAATGATGGACAATAAGTTGTGTTTAGTACCAATGATGGCCCAATAAGGTGTGTATATAACCAATAGGACTAAAAAGGTGTGTTTAGGGGCAACAAGGGACAGTTGGGACCAATGAGTCCCAATAAGGTGTGTATATAACCAATAAGTTGTGTTTAGGACCAATGATGGCCCAATAAGGTTTGTATATAACCAATAGGACAAAAAAGGAGTATTTAAGGGCAACAAGGGTCAGTTGGGACCAATGAGTCCCAATAAGGTGTGTATATAACCAATAAGTTGTGTTTAGGACCAATGATGGCGCAATAAGGTGTGTATAATCAATAGGTTGTGTTTAGGACCAATGATGGCCAATAAGTTGTGTTTAGTACCAATGATGGCCTAATAAGGTGTGTATAAAACCAATAGGACCAAAAAGGTGTGTTTAGGGGCGATAAGGGTCAATTG
>JBCNJP010000128.1:207377-236377 GCA_039602395.1 Deinandra increscens subsp. villosa
CTTGGAACCAGGAGGGGTCACTCATCGGATTTACTCATGAACACGTGGCACAACAGAGATAAGCAGCGGAAAATTTAAAACTTTTATTATATAAGCCAAGTACGTAAAGTAACTAAGATAATTTATAATCTATCTATATAGCGACTAACTATATCAGTCTTTATTTATCTACAACTATGCCAGCACCTCCATAGCTCCTCTAATAGCTTGCCTTATCATTCTCTTATCACGAGGGCTCCGCCCTTGCTCCCAGACGTCTCACCTAAATCTGACATACATATGGTTTTGGGAAAAGGTCAGCTTACGCTGGTGAGTTCTACAATTTAAAAACGTTACCTCGTTTGTGAGGTTAAAACCTTTGTACCTGCAAAATCTCTTTTTACAACATTTATCAAGTATAACACATAACAAGTCATACATAACATAATATCATAATCATTCACGTTTATCTACAAAACATCTACCTTAATAACCTTAAACTCCTAACTTGAATTCCATACACCTCTATACCTTCTGGTCTCGAATACTTCACAGGTGACATTATCGGAAGCCCCCAACCTCAGTACCTACAACCGCTCCATCTCTTCTATACCTTCCCGGTCTCGAATACTGCTCACGTGACTTCATCTGGAAGCCCCCAACCTCAGTACCGACAACCGCTCATTAACATATCCTATGTTTATTTATCTCTTATATTATTTTAATAATATCCAATTATTAAGGTTTACTTCTTTTAAGGTCAAAATGACCAAAATACCCTTATAGGCATAATATCCCTTTTTAATATGAAGACGCACATTCCTATAAGCAAACGCTCACTCCGGGATCGCCCAGGGAGGTATGCCATTTCCCTGTTGGGATTTATGCGACACCCTCGCTATGCTAGAAACCCCATTGTACAGGCGCTTACCCTTCCGGTCCGCTTGGACTTCTAAATATCCGATTAAATCGGTATCTTAAATACTTTATCATTTATCCGTTTAACCCCATATATACTTATTATATATATAAACATGGTTCCATACCAAAATTCAAGTACCCATACCCTCCGGATTATTTTATATTAAATAATCATATTTCAAAACCCTAATTTCATATATTTCTTGTTTCTTTATCAAAACTCATTTTCTTTTTAAACCAACTTAGGGTATTATCCATTATAATATTTTATAATATACTTTAAAATATCTAAGCTTAATTCAAAACCGTTTGCTTAATTTGGGCAGAACAACGTTACGAAAACCCTAATTTTGACCCGTTTCCAAAACCATTACCAAACCTTGTTCAATTGTGAAATAAACTTAGGGCTTTCTTAAAACACATTAAATTAGGATTACCTACAGAAATTCAGACCCTAAATTCCACCCGATCACCCGATTTGAGCAGAATAACCTCAAGAACCCTAATTTTACATCATTTCTAGAAAGCATACTTAGAGATCGAATTAGCAAAAACTGAAAGAGGTTATTGTTAAGAACAAGGTGCCTATGAGCACGCGTTGCGTGCGATATGCCTTTTGGACCGGGCTTAGGTGTTGTTTGGCGTATGACACTAATGTTGATGAATGATGGTGTGTCGGCATACGACATACCGTGTGTATGAATCTACGCTCATTTGTTATCAAAATCTCCCAAACATATGATCAAACTATATATGATTGTCACTCATATTCTCTTTCACACCTTAGATAAACAAACATTATGCTCAACTACAATTTAAATACTTTTCAGACCTTAAACTACTCATATTCTCTTTTACACCTTATGATAATCAAACAAACACAAGTAAACAAACAAAACATTGCGAAATAATCAAAATAGGAACTACATGCTCCTTTAATATAATATTTTCCACTATTGCCTATGAGCGTGCTCCACGCGCGAGAGGCCTTGGGAATTATGTGCAGGTCTCGTCTTACGTATAATATTAACAGGTTGGTGTTAACTCACTACTCACTAGAAAAGCATTCTAAAGAAATATCATCCATGTATCGATAGCATTATAAAGATATGCAAAACCAGTTTGATCTACAAACACTCAAGCCACTTCATTAACCGTATTATTCTATTTGTACATTAATAATTTTCAAATTGGAATTATCTAGAGATGATATGAATTAAAATATGTTTTGTATGGCTTTTTACCGATCTGACATATTTTATTTAAGCCAAATATTTTCATCTTACAAATTGGCACGCGTCGTGGAATTATTTGATTTGATCTAATAAAAATAGAATAAGAATAGTAAATTTTCCTTTTAGGTGAAATAAATTTACCTTTAAAAAAGAAGATAAGAATAATAAATATTGAGATATGCTATTAGTACCATTTTACTAATTGTTACACCTCATCCTTAAAATTTTAAAATTTTCATATTACCCTACACATATTATAAAAAAAAACACTTTTATTTATGAATAAGACAACAAAAACGGTTTATATAAAAATATCGATTTATAAGAAACAAGTCTTCTTAAAAACTATCTATACAATGAAGCGTAAAACAATAAAAAAAAGATACATTCTATTCTTTATGTGTTTCATCAAATGTGGGTTTTTTTTTTTTTTTTTTTTTTGCTTTCTCTCATGTATTTAGATTTAACTAAAACATTATTCTTTTAAGAGAGTATGTGTGATTGATAAACTTTTTTTTTCCAAAGCTACTTGATAAACATATGTGATAGAGTATGGTCGTCGCTTTTTAAAATCCAGCACCAATTAGAAATTTATAAATTTTATATTTGAATATTTAGTATTGTAACAGCTAATTGTAGTTGTGTATACAGTGTATATTACTATTAACACTGTTTGAAGCAGAATAAAGAAATTTCTATTACTATTTTACTTGCTCTATCTCAATTACACAATCTCTGCCATCTTCCCATCTTTTGACTTTCTTTTCCTTATTGTGTTTTACATTTTTTCCAATTTTAATTCCTATCCATCTTTTTTCCTGGTATTTGTCTCTATTTTCTTTGTTAACTAAGTATTTTTAAATGATAAATTTTACTCTTTTTATTTTGTAACCTTTTCCTTGTAAAGTTTTCTAACATTGAGGTTTATTTCAATGAGTTTTTTAACATTGAGGTTTATTTCAATGTATCTTTTCTCCAGATAAGTTTATTACCTCTATATAATTTATCAGCTTGAGTGCTAGTGGATTTACGTTTTTGATGTACAAATCTTTAATCTTTAATTAAGCTCTGATTCTATTTGCACATATGATCAAAACCAAAAATTTGTGTGGTCACTTCAAACACAAAAAGGAACGTTTGTAAAGAAATTATACCCTCACCCAAAAACATCCAACAATTAAAAATATATACCCAGGTAATATAGCTCTTTTCTTTCACAGAAAAAACATCAAAAAATAAAAAGCAAAATGAAAAAAATAAGGTTTTTGAAGAGTTGAAAACCAAGAATCATTTTTAAAAGTTTTTAAAACCTCCAGAAAACGACTAAATACGAAATTTATAAAAGCCATGCTTAGATTAGGGTTATGTAAACCCTTATGTCATCATCGCCGCTGTCGGAAGCCAAACACTACCAGATTCGAAAAATGGGCTCAGACCTCACCTAAGTCATCATCGCCGTCGTATCAAACCCGAAACCCACAATAGAAAAGATTTGAGCATCAGAACAGATGAAAATTCCGATAACATCGGAAAAAGAGCTCAGACTAAAGTCTTAATCGACCTCATCATTGCCACCATCTTAAACCTAAACCCAAAACTGAAAGTGAGAAAAACGCGACCAGATCTCAAATAGAAACCTTCGCAATGTCTCATACCGTATAAACAGCGGCGTCAACAACCGTTAGGAGCGGCGGCGTCACCAGCCGCTAGGAGCGGCTGCGTCACCATAAACCCTAGAAGATCAGCCACAAAGAACCCCAAAGATCACCAAATAATGTCGCCATAATTAGGAATTCATCAACATCAGACATATAACTTCAGATCTAAACAAAGCCACCAACAATAACAACAGATCTGAGTTAAACGATGAGTAAAAACCTCATCACCTTTAACCATCGTAAACGACAGCACCCAAACGCTCATAACCGGCGTTGGCTGCGATAAACGTCATACCGTCGCCGGTAAGATCATTGCGAAAGGAAACCGGCCAAAAAAATCAAACAAAAAACCCCAAATCGCTAATAACGGGCGACGACGATGTTAACCTCCGCGCCATCGCTGGCAATATCATCGCGAGAGTGGAACAGAGACGAAACGTCTGCCATGAAGGAGCCATTTAAGGCCGTCGAGCTCTGTGAGATAAGAGAGAGAAACGGGTGTTTCATTTTAGAGAGAGAGACCAGCATGGGGAGAGAAATTGTGGAATGGTCCTTTTATGGGCCTTGCTTCTTGATTTAAAAAAGTAACTGCTTTGTACAATATGCATAATAAGTAGTACACCAAGATGCTTTAAGATGCTTTAAATGCTTGTACATTATGCATCAAAACTTGCATTTTATACTTCCTAATGTATTATAAAGGAATACCAAATAATGGTGACTGTAGAAATTCGGCTTCTAACTCTTCTCCGATTGCTCGTATGGCTCCGACGAAGTTTCTGGTACGAAATGGGGTTTTCGGGTTATATTTCAATGAATTGGTGAGGATTTCCGTTGAATTGAAGCTCCTATTTATAGCTAAATGATGCGTCTCAAGTCCCTAACACGTCCCATGGTGACTCAGCTTCGAAATCGACGTGTATGGAGCTCAAACTTGGCCTCCAAGTTGACGAACGTAGCTTAAAAACGACCTGGTAACAATTCTGCTGCAGATGGAGTCCAGGCGTATTGCGCCGGGCTTGGTGGTGGTCTAGGCGATACGCGACAGAGTGGGTTTCTGGCCAGAATTTTCAGCCCTTCTACTTCTATTATGTGCATTCTAGGCCCTCAAACTTTTAAAGTTTTATCATTTTATGTACTAAAACATTATGGGACATATTTATATCAATTTATAAGGTTTCTAAGGCTCGAGATTCGTACGATAACATATATATACGTTTATATATATTTTCTTTATTATTTGCTAAATTACGTTTTAGCCCCTCAAACTTTACAATACTTATCATTTCACGTTACGAATCATATTAGGATATATCTTTACTATATTTTAAGCCTTGGGATACTTGTAATAACTATAGATACGTATAATATCCGTATACGTTTATAACTTTACAATAATTACACTTTTAGTCCTTTTACTTTTCCGTTAACTATTAACACACGTATTTATACATATGTATCCATTAATTCACACATGTATCATTATGTTATTCATATAAACATATATTCATCTCATATTTTATCTTCGTTAACATTTAACACATCCGTTCATGCATATTTTACCATATAGGCCATCAAACACGTATTTCTAACATATGCAGTTTATCTAAAGCATAGTCTTACCACATTTATCATTTAAGCTTACGTATTTATTATATAAACACGTATTTACTATATATATTATGTATCTGTGAAATTTGGGGTGTTACAACTCTACCCCCTTAAACAGGTTTTCGTCCTCGAAACCTGTTCAATTCCTATTTAAATTTTCATTTTCAACTTTGCAACTCATCCGCATAACATAATCATTTTAACGCATTTCATAACTCGGTAACACTTACTTTGGTGTTTCTGCATCTATCCTAGAGAACACGTAACCCTAAGCTGTTTACGGTAGCTTGTTTACGGGATCCTCGATAATGCTTTCACATTTCCGGCTTGCTGTCCGTTAAAGAATTTAACTTCCTAGAACATGAGTTCTAATGGTTCTAATATCTAAGCATATTGCAGCAGGCAATGGCACACATAACGTACTAAAGCAAATGAATAATGATTATCTATGATTTCTAACTACCCGAATTACCTGACGATGTCTGGGGATCTCTCTCTATCATCTCCAACATACCCTAGGCCCTCGCAGGAACCGTTCTCGGAACCGTAGCATTCTCTGGGATGGCTCGAAGTGGTTTAGGGTTTAACACTAACTTAGGGCAGTTCATCCTAAGGTGTCCAGCTTCCCCGCATTCGTAACACTTCTTACGTTCTAGGCAATTGCCCAAGAAGTGGCCTTCTTTGCCGCACGTATAACACCTAGATGTTCCTAACCTACATTCTCCGAAATGATTCTTCTTGCATTTGTGGCACCTTAGCTTATCGTCATTCGAATAATTCTTTGCTTTCTTATGATGATTCCCGTTGTCCTTCCTTGAACTCGCCTCAGCTTCTGATTCCTTCCTCTGAACTCCTTCTGGTCTATCGTTCGCACCAAACATCTCGATGTAGAGATTGGAACTCAAATTCACCGTCGCCTTAAACGTCTTTGGTTCAGTCGCCTTGATCAATACCCTAACTCTACTTGGAAATCCCTGCACATAATGCTTCACCCTTTCAGCTTCGGGAGTGACTAAGGTAGGTAGCAGTCTCGCCATCGCGTTGAACTTCGAAGTGTATTCTCGATGCGTCATGTTCCCGGCTTCCAACGCCAAAAAGCTCATCTCCAGTTGCTCCATCTCACCTTTAGGGCAGAAATCTTCTAAAACAAACTTCTTCAGATCATTCCACTTCATCGCAGCAATAGCTCCATCTTCTTCTGTCTGCTTGATCATTCCCCACCAGTGCAGCGCTTCCAAAACAAACGAGTGTGCAACATACTTCACGGCTTGGTTCTCACTACACTCACTAATATCTATAACCACTTCCATCTCATGAATCCACTGGATTGTAGCTAACGCATCTTGATTTCCGTCGATCAAAGGAGGTCTATAACCGCTAAATGACTTAAACGAACATCCTACTCTAGGATGTGTAGCTCCGACACCTCTCCCTGCAGCTCCACCAGCTCAACGGGCTCCACTAGCACCAACTCTCGCAACTTCTTGAAGTTGAACTAATATATCAGGTAGTGTCGTCTATATTAAGCACGTCATCTCTGCCGCCATAGCCAATCTCTGCTCGTTAGTGAACGCATTAGCTCCGACGTTATTCTCTGGTTCCGCATTCGCACGATCGCCTCTCGCAGCTATTTCCAGATCCTAAATTAAGATGGATGACATTTCAGAACTTGTGTGACGTAGAGCATCTAAATTTTGAATTCATGATAAGTATATAAGTGTAGGATCCTATACAATTATATATTTACGAGGCATTCAAAACTCGGTTACTTCTAGCACACAATTCCCTAATGTCCACATCTTGCCTCTCTATCTTCATCATCAACTCAAACCGATTCCTAGATTACTTTCTAAACGTTCTTCTTCTCCTTGCACTTGGCCACACAACATTAGTACTTATGATCTATTTACATGGTAAATACCAAATTGCAGTAGCTAATTGCAATCGTGTATTTTCCATATACGCATATCACAAGTCCCAACTATTATGATCCTTATGCATATTCGTCCTTGCGGGCACAAGCTATCCTGGCTGGCATCTATATTCTTATCTCAACTTACTCTACCTGAAGTCCTAGTTTAAGTTTAGGTACCGTGCTTGCACCTAAATCTCTTAAACCAAGGCTCTGATACCAACTTGTGACGCCCACTCCCAGACTTGGCACCAGGAGGGGTCACTCATCGGATTTACTCATGAACACGTGGCACACAAGGGATAAGCAGCAGAAAATTTAAAACTTTTATTATATAAGCTAAGTACGTAAAGTAACTAAGATAATTTACAATCTATTTATATAGCGACTAACTATATCAGTCTTTATTTATCTACAACTATGCCAGCACCTCCACAACTCCTCTAATAGCTTGCCCGATCATTCTCTTATCACAAGGGCTCCGCCCTTGCTCCCAGACGCCTCACCTAAACCTGACATACATATGGTTTTGGGAAAATGTCAGCTTACGCTGGTGAGTTCTACATTTTAAAAACGTTACCTCGTTTGTGAGTTTAAAACCTTTGTACTTGCAAAATCCATTTTTACAACATTTATCAAGTATAACACATAACAAGTCATACATAACATAACATCATAATCATTCACGTTTCTCTAGAAAACATCTACCTTAATAACCTTAAACTCCTAACTTGAATTCCATACACCTCTATACCTTTTGGTCTCGAATACTGCTCAGGTGACTTTATCGGAAGCCCCCAACCTCAGTACTGACAACCGCTCCATTTCTTCTATACTTCCCGGTCTCGAATACTGCTCAGGTGACTTCATCTAGAAGCTCCCAACCTCAGCAACGACAACCGTCCTACATTCCGTTCTTCCATTTTCGAATACCGCTCAGGTGACTTCATTTGGAAGCCCCCCAACCTCACTATCGACCTCTGTTTCTATTCCATTGAACTTCTCCTTAACCACCACAGTACTACTACCCGCCCCTAGTTAGATATCCAAATGACTTACGTGTGCTAATAAACATGAAAATGCACTCATATATTGCAACAAATGAACATCCCCCAATTTACCTAGGTGTATGTATACAGGATGTACCAGCGGCGTATCCTCCACACTTTCGATATACCGAGTAACTATACTACCATGCTTGTATACAGGATGTACCAGTGACGTATCCACCACATAATAATATAGCAAATGCATCACATTTTCTCATATAATCATACATTCTCACTTATACGTTTACTAACAAACCCTTATCATTTGGACACCTAGTTTCAAAGCAAATATAGCACATAACTCTAATAATCATTTCATATGCATTATTCTATCATAATCATTTCATACCATTCATAAGCATCTTCATAACATAACACGTATCACTTCAACAGTTCATCAATTTATCAGTTAAGATAAGCAAACTTTCAGATAAAAGCATTTCAAATACTTTTTAATTAAACAGTTGAATATTGTATGTATATCAGCCCAAAAACATTAAAGCATTTAAAACATTTAAAAGTGGGCTCGCAGAACTCACCTTATGTCTTTACTCGTTAAACTCGGACATAACCTCCGACGGAATCCTTCGGTTAACCTAATTTGCGTATCGTATGGCATTAACGCAAGGTTTAACATGAACATATCCTATGTTTATTTATCTCTTATATTATCTTAATAATATCTAATTATTAAGGTTTACTTCTTTTAAGGTCAAAATGACCAAAATACCCTTATAGGCATAATATCCCTTTTTAATATGAAAACGCGCATTCCTATAAGCAAACACTCACTCCGGGATCGCCTAGGGAGGTATGCCATTTCCCAGTTGGGATTTATGCGACACCCTCGCTATGCCAGAAACCCTAGTGTACAGGCGCTTACCCTTCCGGTCCGCACGAACTTCTAAATATCCGATTAACTCGGTATCTTAAATACTTTATCAATTATCCGTTTTAACCCCATATATACTTATTATATATGTAAACATGGTTCCATACCAAAATTTAAGTACCCATACCCTCCGGATTATTTTATACTAAATAATCATATTTCAAAACCCTAATTTCATATATTTCTTGTTTCTTTATCAAAACTCATTTTCTTTTTAAACCAACTTAGGGCATTATCCATTATAACATTTTATAATATACTTTAAAATATCTAAGCTTAATTCAAAACCGTTTGCTCAATTTGGGCATATCTCATGTTACGAAAACCATAATGTTGACCCGTTTACAAAACCATTACCATACCTTGTTCAATTGTGAAATAAACTTAGGGCTTTCTTAAAACACATTAAATTAGGATTACCTACAGAAATTCATACCCTAATTCCCACCCGATCACCCGATTTGAGCAAAATAACCTCAAGAACCCTAATTTTACATCATTTCTAGAAAGCATACTTAGAAATCGAATTAGCAAAAACTGAAAGAGGTTATTCTAGAAAGCATATATATTTTCTTTATTATTTGCTAAATTACGTTTTAGCCCCTCAAAGTTTACAATACTTATCATTTCACGTTACGAATCATATTAGGATATATCTTTACTATATTTTAAGCCTCGGGATACTTGTAATAATTATAGATACGTATAATATCCGTATACGTTTATAACTTTACAATAATTACACTTTTAGTCCTTTTACTTTTCCGTTAACTATTAACACACGTATTTATACATATGTATCCATTAATTCACACATGTATCATTATGTTATCATATAAACATATATTCATCTCATACTTTATCTTCATTAACATTTAACACATCCGTTCATACATATTTTACCATATAGGCCATCAATCACGTATTTCTAACACATGCAATTTATCTAAAGCATAGTCTTACCACATTTATCATTTAAGCTTACGTATTTATTATATAAACACGTATTTACTATATATATAATATATCTGTGAAAATTGGGGTGTTACATTATCATGGCAAACCCTCCTAAGGAACATCTTGAGGCTTTTTGGAAAGGTGTATGTTCTTGACCGACCCATCCCGAGCATGCGTCTTATTTGTTAAACGACCGCTCGCGAATGGAAATCCAGAAGCACAGTGATGACTCTCGGGAAGTCACTGACCTTATGTTATCTAGCATGAAACCGGATTTTCGGTACAACTTTACCGACATGGGAGCGTATGAGATCATGAGAAAACTCAAAGATTTATTTGAGTTGAGCCAGAGAGGTGAACGATGTAAGGCACTTCAACATTTTGTGAACTGCCATATGTCGCCTAATTCCTCTACATATGATCATGTCATGATGATGAAGGGGTATCGCGACAGATTGATCGACCTCGGCTACCCCATTCCTGAGGGGATGGCTTTGGATGTTGTCCTCGGATCTTTACCCGAGCACTATCGCATGCATGCGATTAACTGCTCGGCTCAGACTTTAGATGAGGTTCTGACATTATTTCCAAATGTCAAGATCAGGACCACATCGGTTGTTCTCAAAGTTGCTAATACAGGTATAACCAAGACCAAGAACAAGGTTAAAGAGACCAAGGGCAAGAAACCATTAGCGCCTCCTCAACCAGAACACCAATGTTTTGAATGTAATCAGATGGGCCACTGGAAACGCAAATGCCCCATCTACCTAGCTAAGATCAAGATGACTAGAAACTACAGCAAGGGTTCCTCATCAGGTATGTCAATAAATTTTATTGAACTTTTCACTGTTTCCTCCAATACATGGGTATCTGATACTGGATGTGGTTTCCAAATTTTTTGCAGGAACCTGAGAAATGGAAGAAGATAAAGCAAGGCGGCATAGAGCTCATCGTTGGTGATGGGAAAAGAGTCCCGGTCTTGGCTACCGGCATATATTCTCTTACATGCCCTACTGTCCTTGTAGTTACTTTAGCTAACTGTTTATATGTTCCTAGATTGTCAAAAAACATTGCATCGGTCTCTTCCTTGTTTGAACAAGGTTTTAAGTACAAGTTTAATGGAAATTCCATTTTTACCTACTTTAACGATTTCTTTTATTCCGAGACTAAACCTCGACATGGTATATATGAGATAATTGTTAAAACGCACGATCAACTCTATCATGTTTCTAAATGAAAAAAGTTGATAACGATTCTTCGTTATGGCATCATCGACTAGGTCACATAAGTAAGGCTCTTATCAAGAAGCTACAAACTATAGGGATTCTCGAATCTACTGTTGCAGATTCCTTCGACGAATGTGAATCTTGTTTATCTGGTAAATTGACCAAGTTACCCTTCACCCATGTTGGTGAACGGGCTGAAGGTTTGTTAGGATTAACCTTTCGGACTGAAACGAAAAATCGTGAACGCTACTTCGTGTCTTTCATAGATGACTACAACAGATATGCTTATGTTCATCCGATAAAACACAAGGACGAAACTTTTGACAAGTTCAAAGAGTTTCAAAATGAAGTAGAAAATCAACAAAATCGAACTATTAAAATACTTCGATCGGATAGAGGTGGTGAGTATCTTAGCAATTTCCTCGATCATCTCAAGGCTTATGGAATTATTTCACAACCCACTCCTCCCGGTACACCACAGTTGAATGGTGTTAGTGAAAGGAGGAATCGAACCTTGTTGAACATGGTTTGATCGATGATGTGTAGGACTACCTTGTCCCACTCCTTTTGGGGTTATGCTCTCTTAACCGTCGCTCGCCTAATAAATCTGGCACCCACCAAGAAAGTGGATAAGACCCCATATGAGATATGGCATAATTCTTCTCCTAATCTTTCTTACCTTAGGGTATGGGGATGCGGAGCTTATCTCACTAGCGAATCTGACAACAAGCTCGATCCTCAAGGTGAAAAGGTGATTTTCATCGAATATTATTGTAATCTTGGCTATTACTTTTACCATCCTGATGGAAACTATGTTTCTATCAAAAGGAAGGGTAAGTTCCTTGAGAAGGAGTTTCTCGACAGAGGAACGAATAGTGATCCAATGGATCTCGAAGAAATTCGTGAAACACAAAACCCTGAGACGGTCGCTGTGTCTGACCGACAAATGGTTGTCGCACAACAAGACCAAAACACAAGCGTTCGTAGGAGCGAAAGGACACGCAGGGAACCTGATAGATACCTTGGTCATCTAGAAGCTTCCGATGTCCTGTTAGTAGCTGATGCTGATAACGAACCTACTAATTACAAAGTTGTTGTGTCAGATCCTGAATCTGACAAATGGCTTGAAACCATGAACGCTGAGATGCAATCCATGCGTTATAATCAAGTATGGGACTTGATTGAGCTCCCCCCCCCTTCGGGTTCTCGGACAGTAGGAAGCAAGTGGATCTTTAAAAGAAAAACTGACATGCATGGAAGCATCCAAACCTATAAGGCACGACTTGTTGCGAAGGGTTTTACTCAAACCCAAGGGATTGACAATGAAGAAACCTTCTCATCCATGGCCATGATCAAATCAATCAGGATATTGCTTGCCATAGCCGCATACTATGACTATGAGATATGGAAAATGGATGTGAAAACCGTATTCCTGAACGGGCAACTCACTGAGGATGTGTACATGGTTCAGCCCGATGGTTTCGTTGATCCTAAATATCCAAATAGGGTTCGCAAGCTGAATAAGTCCATCTATGGACTTAAACAAACATCTCGAAGGTGGAATCTTCACTTCGACCAGAAAGTCAAGGAGTTTGGCTTTGCTCAAAACGAAGATGAGCCTTCTGTTTACAAAAAGGCAAGTGGGAGCGCTATATCATTCTTCATCTTGTATGTGGACGATATATTGATCATAGAAAACAACATCCCCATGCTTAACGAGGTTAAGAAATGGCTTTCATCTTGTTTCGCTATTAAGGATCTTGGGGAAGCCGCTTTTATTATGGGAATTAAGATTCACAGAGATCGATCGAAGCGGCTTCTGGGTCTCAGTCAAAGTACATACATTGACAAGATTATAGCACGGTTCGGCATGAGCAACTCCAAGAAAGGAGCCGTCCCTATGACAAAGGGTGCTGTCTTGAACAAATCTCAATCTCCTCAAACGGAGAAGGAGATCAACCAAATGGATTCGATCCCATTTGCTTCTATTATTTACTCAATTATGTATGCCATGCTTTGCACTTGACCGGATATCTCGTTTTCGTTGAGTCTGACAAGTCGATACCAACAGAGTCCTGGTCTAGCTCACTGGATTGCTGTTAAGAACATCCTGAAATACCTAAGAAAAACTAGTGAGATGTTTTTGGTATATGGAGGAAATGATGAGCTTGCTGTAAAGTGTTACACCGATGCTAGTTTTCAGACTGACCGAGATGACTCTCGCTCGTAGTCCGGATACGTATTCACCATCAATGGAGGTGTTGTTTCGTGGTGTAGTTCCAAACAGCTAGTAGTGGCTGATTCCACTACTGAATCTGAATACATAGCCGCCTCAGAAGCTGCCAAGGAAGCTGTATGGATGAAGAAGTTCATCACCGATCTCGATGTGGTTCCAAGCGTCAAGCAACCAATCGAGATGATGTGCAATAACACAGGTGCTATTGCTCAAGCCAAAGAGTCAAGGTCTCATAAGAAGGCCAAGCACATTCTGAGGAAATTTCACTACATAAGAGAAGTAGTTGAAAGAATATCAAAACTTAGCTGATCCCTTTACAAAGCCCATGACTCATGAGACTCATGATCGTCATAGAGAAGCGATAGTGCTTAGATTAGCCAAAGAGATGTTTTGATTTAGTATTTGGGTGTACGGACATATAAACAGTTATCTTTACTATTCATATACCATCGGTAAATGCAATATGGAATTTCATAACCGTGTTCGATGCTAATACGTTTAATCATCCTCGAATAATTTTCAATATTGTTCTAAATATCCATAGGCGATTAGAGACGTGGGAACGACTCTAAATTAAGACTAATATAATTTTTGAACATTAAAAGGGTTTAACGTTCAAAATCACAGACCTCATTAGAGAATGACGTTGGACGTAACTTGTATCAAGCAATGCAATCATGGAAGCTTTGCTTGCTTGATTAATGGTATGCTCTAATGTTTCCTTAGACCTGAGACGTATACTGGAACTCGCGTTTACTGCAGACTGTTCTTTGATTGTAATCTAACGTTGTAGCGTAACTGCCAACAATATGACTACTTTTGGAAATGGATCTAAAGTTCAGTGGGAGTTGTATGCCTCAAGAAGGGATTTCGTACTATTGCATTGGCAATAGATAGACATAAAAGCGCCCTCGTTGATTTCAAGTGTGAAGTGTGAGACCTCACCCAAACTTATTGTGTGTTTGATTAGTACACTATGGATCGGAGAACGAGATTATAATCGATGAATCTAATACATGAGAGTCCATGTCTCATTATTCATCTATGTCTAGAACGGAAAGGAACGTAAGATAACGATTACCATAAGTCCTCTATCTGCTCGCCTTACAATCAGATATACTTTGGCTGTCGACTTAACGTGTCGAAACTGGTTGGCGTAGCCATGCATAGCTAGAGTGCCTCTGACTACAACGCTAAAGTTTCGCGATCAATACAAGTGGGAGATTGTTGGATATTAGATGTCCTGACCTGACATTTAACGTAACCGACCCGGTTTTGACCCGAAAGAGTTACACCGGATTCAACAAACTAAATAACTAATTACTTGTTAATTAATTAAATTTAAACGGTTAAATAAATAAATACTTGTTATTTATTTAATTAAATATAACAAAACAAATTTATCGTAAAATGGTTTACGAGAAATATCGACGGGACATTGTCTAGTAGTTATCGGTTTAACGAACTAGCAATACAGATGGGTTATAGTGACGGACCGCATTTTGGGCATAAGTTGACTAAAAAGCCCGACGAGGATGATTAAAAGGAAAGATTAGGGGAGGAGAACCCTAATCTCGAAAAATCCTTTTCCTCCCCTCTCCCCTTGCCTCCGCGATGAAACTCGAGACTACAGCCGCCGCCACTAGAGTCGCCGCCGCCGAGGAGCGCGCCGCCGCCACCGACCATTCGGAGAGGACCACCGCAAGTTGGTTCTCGCATTAACTACGCCACCGAGGCCCATGTTTGAGCCCTCGTGTGCTGGCACCGTCCAAGCCGGTGAAAGTTCCAAGTGGCCGGCGCCACTCTATGCTGCCGCCGTTGCGCCACTTGCTCTGCCGCGTCCACGCGTGTCGGACGAAATCGAAGTAACATCAGATCCGTCGTCATGCACGACGGATCGTAACCCTTTGATTGGAATGCCATGATTCATGGCATGGTTTTGTCACCGCCACCGCCGCCAATTCTTGAGATCAACACGTTCGTGGTGCCTGAGGCCCCGTCTTCACAGTAGGTTGAAGACTTGACTCGGCGGTTCGAGTCGGGCGTTACCGTTTACCATAGCGCCAGTTCGTCGAACCCGGTGTCTCGAACGGTTGTTCGGACTCCGCCAAGGTATATCTTATTCGCTTAGATATTTAATTATTTAATTTTCTGTATTTACGCGTACACGATGATCAGATCCTTTCTACGGTTTTACTAATTCGCGTGGTAAAACTATTTTCTGCTGCACAATAAATTTTGATTAATTAACCCGTTAATTTTATCAATAATAAATTTTAACAGACAACCCAGATACCCACTGTAAAACCCAACAGAATGTCCTGCTAATTGTACTCCCAAAGCCATTGATAATATGAGTTGTGAGAAAAGTCAAGAGATAGAGGAGAGGGAAGTTATGGATGCTGCAGTTGGAAACATAGCTATCGGGGGCGTTCCAGAACCATTATCAAAACAAGCTTGCTAAGTTTCACAAGTAAGCTCTCTCTCTCTTTTTTTTTATAATACTAATAGACCAGAGATAAGTTTTGTTAAAATAGTTTTCCTACTCTCTATTTATGTAAATCCCTAACTAAAAGTCCTAACCAAATTAAAATTATAATCTGCATGTTCTTATGAATTTGGATACATGGTACAACTATGATAGAAAGGAAGTAACGTTTTTTTAATAAATATTATTTTAATCTTTTTCAGCAATGAAGTGCATAGTTATTCTTTTACCGTGCGAAAGGAGCCACCATGGACTTATTGGAAATGTTGCCAATTTTCTTGAAGGCGCATATTCTTTGTACATATGGGGGATTTGGTTCATTTAAATGTGATCTGCGATGCGCAAATGAGCTATCTTTTCCACTTAAAAATCAACAAAGTTATCAATAAGTTGTGATTATTATTGGAGTTCTATAAAAGTCAATTCTACACTTCCTTTTTTGAACGGCAATTTTGGATTACTCATGGAGGTATTACCTACCCACCCGATTATCGCCATACCCCATCAGGAGGAAACTCACCAAAATCTAGACCTAATCCTAGACCTAGACACACCTAATTTTACCTAAACAACTAAAACTAAACCGAACCCTAAGGCAAGTATACCTGTCGGATGTAGTGTAGCTACAGAAGGCCAGGATCGAACCCTAAGGACACTATGAACAAGACTCAAGTGGACTTAAGGGTGAGCGGTATGCTCACCGAAATGCTCGGCATCACAGCGGCATCAACCATGCCGATTCTCGGCATGCATACCGAGTCCCACTTCGATCGCCGCATCGGCACCAAATTAGCTCCCACGGCATTCAAATGCCGAGTGACACCGAAGAAAAATGATTCTCTCTCCTATTGGCAGCATGTGATTGGTCAAAAATCCATGCCTTAGGCATGCCTTAGGCGAGCACTCCGCCCACCCTAATGAATGGAAATTTGAATGGATTGGGGTTTTTAGATTTAATTAACTAAATTAACTAACTTAACTAATTAATGCAACAATAGAAAACAGGAAATTAAGAAAACAATCAGATATGAGAAAGCTACCACCTAGACCTAGACTCCTATTTAACACTCACAACTTCACTCAACGTTGGTAATTCTGATGGCGGTTAAGTCACCTTCCAAATTGGTCCTAACTAATGATTCTAACGCTCGAACAAGGGTTCACCTTTTGAGTCCTTCCCACTTCAACTAAACTTAACCTTCTGAATGCAAGGCCCTCCAAAATCAAAACTTTATTCCATGAATGCATCATTATCATTGGACCTGCAAATTCAAAAACAAAACAAAGAATCGATGACACTAATTAATAACAATTCACGAAAAATACAAACACAAAATAAAACAAGGGCGAATGAAAAATAAAAAGCAAAATTAATTTAAAGTATGGTGTTTACTTGAAAAACGAGAACTCGTGAGGGCCGGTCAAAATTTTTTAATTTAAAAATAAAACACAATTTTTTCTGGAAAACCCTCCCTCGCGTATCGTGCACGGAGACATGACGCGGCCCGTAACACGAGAAGTGAAGCTGGTCAGCCCTTAACTAACCTCTCATGCGTATTGCTTAGGGTTTCCCCTCCAGGAAGCGATACACGTAGAACAAAATCTCTAGGGAGCTTTGGGACTTTAAAATTTTCTTATCTTTTTCTCCCCCAATGCCCCTTTGGCCGAATTTGTCCAAATGACTTACACTTTTACCTACAAAACAGGCTTAGAAATTTTTTCCAACACTTCCCCATGAATTTGAGCTTCCAGAATTACCTGCAAACACCAAAAAACACAAAACTAAAAAACCAAAAAATGCACAAAAACTAAAAATTGCAGAAAATGAGATAAAGATACAAACTCTACAGCCTAGGGCATTAAACTTTTCAGCTCAAATCACCAAAATAACTTCCTATCTCACTATCAGGAGGCTTAGACTTCACATTTTTCAGCACACAACTACCGGTAATTACCCGGTTTCTAGTCTCACAACCACCAACTAACCTCATAACTACCAAACCATTAAGACTTACCAAATTCAAAAGCTCTTTTAATTTTCCAATGTTTGTAACCACCCAGTAGAAATCTAATTTTACCTATGAAATTCAATTATGGGTCATTAACACAAGTAACTACCAACAACCTCCTCACACTTGGTCTAAGCACTATGTCATCATCAAAATTACCTAAATCACTAAGTGTAGCTTTCCCACCCTCAGTTTCAACTACCAAAATCTCATCATTCACTACTTCACCCTGGGGTTCTCCTAATGGGTAAAAAATGTCAACTTTTTCAACTACATCACCTACCCCCCCCCCCCCCTTGCGGGATCTTCTCCACACTTATCCTCATCAATAACCTCAATTCCACCAGCATCCTCCCCACACTGGCCCTATCACTACCCAATCATAAAAATGCTTAAAATCCTCTTGGACTTCCCAAGTTGTGTGTAACGCCCCAAAATTTTATGACTTAAGTTGCATACGTGTGCTATATGTGTTAAGTAGTTAAAACGTATATTGATATAGTTATGGGTTGATAAATGGGTAAAGGGTAACGATTTGCAAATGCTATACGTGTTTATGCTATAGGTACATATGATATATGTGTTAGATAGCCAAACATGATGACACGTATGAAAAATACATGTTTACCCGTTAACGGGTAGTGAATTGATAAAAGGTAAGGTTATATGAATGATACACGTGTTAATTGATAAATGAAGAGTAAATTACATCAGAGGTCCTTGTGTTTTCTCCAAATAACAGAAGAGGTCCCCAGAGTATCAAAACTATAAAAAAGGTCCCCGTGGTTTGTATAATTGTAACACGATAGGTCTCCATTCGCTAAGCACACATTAAGTTATGATGTTAACTACACAATTTAAAATTAGTGGGAATGGCATATGAGTCATTTCCCTTCCCTTTAATAAAATGACATGAAACATATATTTCTCTTTTTTAAAGGCATCGCATGAGTTCCCCCACCCACCTGCACTTTTTATTCCTCCACCCCCACCCACCTGCACTTTTCTTCATTCCTCCATTTCAAGTTTCAAGCAAATCATCTCGGTTTTCTGCAAATCGGACAGTCCTAATTAAGAGAAAAATAAAATCTATCGATTTCACCACGTCAGTTTCTTTCGGCGGCAACCGATTCTGATTCTTCGCCACCCTCTCACATTCCTCCTGCTCCATCCTCAGGTAAAATCACCTCTAATCCATCTATTCCTTGCAACTCGTTCGTGTTTCTACTTTCTGTATCGTCGATTCGGTTTTTAACCGGTGGAATTTGATGTGACATGCTTGAATTCGCTTATAGGGTTTTGTTTTGTTCGGTTTACAACGATATTGGTCAAAAATGGCGTTTGGATTCATGAATTTTTTGTAAATTGTAATGTTGTGTAGGTTTCGGCTTGATTAGCTCCAACATTGATGATTTCTTTTTTGTAAAGCACTTTTGTGGATTTCAAGAATCCGATGGTTGACCCACCCGTGTGAGTTTGTGGAATTGTAAAACCCTTTTATGGTCTTGATTTGTTAATTTTGTGGTGGTTTAGCTTTCTTGAAATTTCTAACTTTAGTTACTGTTATCATTAAAGCTTGCATGCTTCCAAACTCAGTTGGTATCTTAAATGCATTGAAGGATAAACTGCTTGGATGTATAGTCTTAAAGTATACATTTTTTGTTTATAGATATTTGGGACCGTATAGAGTAACATACTTCTGACCTGGGATTATGCCATTGCCTAACATAATTGAAACTCGAGTTATTGTGTTTACAGGGCTCGGATTGTCCATTCCTTGGTTGGGTTGACCCACCTATGTGCCCACGCTCAGTGATGATAATACCAGGTTTGTTAAGAAAAAAAACACGAGCTTGAAGATCAAAAGAGGAAGTTTGATGATGAAAAAAAAGTGTTTTGGAGGCTGAATTTTTGAAGAAGAACAAGAAGATGAAGACGCTTTATCTCACTTTAGTGTTAATAGTTCTGTGTTTTGTTTATGTACTTTAGAAAATAGTTTGGTTTTAGTTGAATGAGTACGTAAGAAAAATGGTGATGTATGTGTATGAATTGTTACTATGCTCATTTTGGATGAATGGAAATTTTTAGAATTGTTTGTCATTATGTATGAATTGTCACTGTGTTCATTTTTGTATGAATTAAAGTTTTGGAGAAATCAGAATGGTTATGGCAAGTGGTTTGTCATTGGTTTTTGCATTTGGGATGAAATAATGTTGGTGATGGAATGTTATGGCAAGTGGACCATATGCATAGTGTTTTTGGAAAATGGACCCAATGTATATTGTTTTGGTCTTTTGGATGAAACTTTTAGAAAGTCATACCTGTTGACATCAAATTGACTATTTGGTACCAAAAGGACCACATACTGTTTAAACATCACAGTGTTGGTCCTGTTGACTTTTAAAAGTAAAAAAAATTGTTTAAACATCACAGTGTTGGTCCTGTTGACTTTTTAAAGTCAAAAATCTGTTCAAACATCACTGTATTGTTCTTGTTGACTTATAAAAGTTAAAAAACTGTTCAAACATCTCTGTATTGTTCCTGTTGACTTTTAAAAGTAAAAAAATTGTTCAAACATCTCTATATTGTTCCTGTTAACTTTTACAAGTCAACAAAATGTTCAAACATCACTGTATTGTTCCTGTTGACTTATAAAAGTCAAAAAGCTGTTCAAACATCACTGTATTGGTACCTGTTGACATAATAAAAATATATCCATGATCATACCAAAATAGTTACTTGCATATTAAGTTTTATAGCATCCAAAACATAATCCAAAACATCAATAAGCTACTTGCATATTTAAAAACATCAAAAACTACCATGGTATTTAATACTAGCATAATAATTCTTCAAAAATAACCATGGTGGGTCATCCTTCTTGCCAATCTTCAAGTTGCATTGTTTTGGACTTTTGATTTTACAGCCTTCTTGCCTACACCCCTGCCTTCTTGCTAACTTGAACAACCTTTTTAACACAACTACCTGCTGCAACATTACCACCATTACTCCTGCTGCACCATTACCGCCACTACCTCTTGCTGCACCATTACCACCACTACCGACATCCACTTGTCCCTTACAACTTCTTTGATTATGTCCTAATTTCTTGCATTTACCACATTTAATAGTCTTTAATCTCCTTGATAATTTTCCTCCCTTATCCATTTGCTCATCAACTTCCAAAGCACTCTTTTTTCTCTTCTTTTAGGCCTCCCTATGGGAATGTGATAAAATGGAGGATTTAATCCTTCCCATTTAAGGTACCCACCTTGAAAGAATAAACTTTTTCCATGTTTCTAGATGGTAACATGGGTCTACCCAATTTTCTGGTGGACTGGTAGTTTGTCTATATAGTTGCTGTTTTGGTCAAATATTCACAAAGGAATCTCGTATTCCAAACTTAGAATGTGAGGTAGTGTGCTTGTCGATATGCTCGAAATGTAAAGTTGAACATAAGGATGTAACGAGGGAAAACTCCAGGATTCTTCGAGTTGCCTCTTGGAATCCTAGCAAAAAAACCTCAGGAGCCGGCTTGAAGAGCCTGCTTCCTCACAATATTATTGATAGGAAACTGAAAATTATAAGTATTTTGGAGGTTTGATCGATCGACACTAAGTGTTACAATAACTGAATACTATCAGAGCTAGAGTGAATCGGTGTTGTGTTTGTTCCTAAGTCGATCAAAACCTCTATTTATATAGTTACAAGGCAATAACCAAAAATGCTAAAAATAAGGGATTCCATTCCCAAGTCTTTGTGAACGTTAGGAATCAGTTATGGCACGTTCTTTAATGCTTGACCTAGTCTTTGGCCTTCATTAACACGTCCCTTTAAGCCTGCAATTAATTAGGACACGTGGACAATTGAAACGGTTAGTCAATAACTGCATTTTAGGATATCGAACCTATCAGGATACCGAACCACTTGAGCTTCCGGCAAGGATCCTGAAATAAAATAACTATCTGTCCTGTATTTTAGGGATTCTCCCCACTAAGTCAATATGAACGTTGTGGACCACTTAGTCCACGTTCTATAGTATTTGTCCGAGTCTTTAGGCTTGTTTTACACGTTTTATTTACCGGCAAGCAAATAAATACGAGGAACAACATAGCGGTTAGTCGATAACTATAATTCAGGATTCCCGAGCCTGTCAGGATTCTCAACCCGTCTGAGGATACTGGACCACTTAAGCTTCCGCCAAGGATCCCGAAATATCAGCCCAAACAATTGCCCCGAATTTTAACAGTTGTCGACCATGAAGATGGCTGTGAAAATTCAAACTCTTGAAATAATTACGGAGGTGACTCGTTAGCTCCTGATTTGATAGCGACACAACTTCTCATGAGACTTCTCCATAAATAACCCTGGGTTACCGTCGGAACCTTCTTGATTTCTCTTTTTGTCCAAGTCAGCTCCCTCCCTTTTCTTTTCGATTTTCTTCTGCGATCAAGGTCAATGAAGCAGATGCTGAAGGCTTCATTGCTAAGGCTTGGATGCAACTACCTGGAAAGGAACTCTGGAGAAGCTTGGGGGTGCTGAGAAGCTGAAGTTTCCCTTATTTTTTATTTTGTTCATAAAAAATTTTGAAATATTTAAGTAAAAATGATTTAAGTTAAGTATGCAAGTTGCCAAACCATGACACAAGTCAGCATGATAAAATGAAATAATTTGAAAGTACATTACCCGAATAGTCCCTTAAGTAGGTTTTACCTTAGGCGCATTTAGATAGCTTCTGGAATCCTCTTTTAGCATCCTTGAGGATACCTGTGGCAAAATCATAGTACTTTCGAAATTGAGTTAAACTAGGGATAAACCCGGGATGCTTGGAACTAAGCCAATTCTGGGGACAAGCCCGATAAACTTGGGACTAAGCCAATTCTGGGGACAATCCCGATAAACTTGGGACTAAGCCAATTCTGGGGACAAGCTCGATAAACTTGGGACTAAGCCAATTCTGGGGACAAACCCCGATAAACATGGGACTAAGCCAATTCTAGGGACAAGCCCGATAAACTTGGGACTAAGCCAATTTTGGGGATATACCCTGATGTGTTGCAAACACATCTCATTTCCGGGGTCTTTTCTCTATATTATTGAGTCTAATTAAGTTGGTTTTTTATTAGTTTTGGTTTGTTTTTAGTAATTGTGTGGTTTGAGTCTTTATTTATGTGTTTTATATGTTTTGTAGGTTTCTAATAAAATCCCAAGGTCACATGAGAAGTTGGATATGAGCAGAGAAGAATATAGAGAAAATAATTGAAAAGTGCTGAAAAGAAGACCCCAGGCGTATCACCTGGGGACATGAGGATTCTAAGCGAAACGCGAGAGATGGGGCAGTCAACGGAAGCTCTAAGTCAGTTTGACCGACTGTTTTGTCGCGGAGTGAGTCCCAGGCGTATCGCCTGGGGGAAAGAAGGCAGTAGGTGATATGCCTACATCTCCAAATCCCGAAAAATAAGCAATTCAAATATAAATTCAACTTTTAGGGTTTTATTCGCGATTCTGCACCTGTGTTCGATCAGAGACGAGTCTAGAGGCGATTTTCATAGGCCAAGAAGGTGGAATCAAGTGGAGCTCGATCCGGAAACATAGAGACAATCAATCTCGCAATCCGGTTTCGTTCTTAATCTTTGTTTTCTTGTATTTGTTTAGTCTACAACCATGTTTAGGGTTAAAGTTACAAACTTTGTCTTTGATTTTACTTTGATTATGGTGGTTGGCTTAATTAACACCACCACCTAGACCGTTACGATGAGTTTTTAGTATATATGATAGTGCTTGACGTTTGACAATTTGATTTATATTTGTTTCTATTAAATCCCATTAATTTTCTGTGATGATGCGTTTGTGTACTTGATTTTGTCTTCTAGTTATAGATTAATCCTTGCTTTGCTTGCGGATGTCTTCCGGTTTAGGTAAAGTAGTTAATTTGTAGGGTTAAACTTGCAATTTAATGTGATTGCTTAATTGTGGTCATAGGGTTAGTTGATAAGTGGTTAGTTGAATCTTGTATGCTGCTAGCTAAATAGACTTAAAAGGGTGATAGCTATTGGGTAGTCGGGTTGGTTAAATGCTCAGGATCGAGTTGTCCCAAAAGGAAATTCCCTAGGTTATTTTTCTAATATGTTATTCGAAATTGTTACAGTTGGTTAGTGGTAGCTCCTGCTAGCCTAGGGTGCCTTAGATTAGATTCGAGGGTGGTTAGGTTTAGTTGAGGTAGGAAGTACCCACAAGGTGAACTCCTGTTCGGGCGTTAGAAGCAATTACTAGGAAGGACTTAAAAGGTGAACTAGGATCCAGCAGAATTATCAAAGTCAGGTTCGATTATAGGAGTTAATTGGGATTCCAGGTCTAGGTGGTGTCTTCTCGCATTTGATAGTTTTTTCAAGGTTTGTTCTGCTGTCGGACATTAGTGTTAGTTAAGTTAGTTAATTTAAAATCCTAAAATCCAAAACCCAAATTACTTAGTATTTCCATTTCTTAGGTCTAGGTTAATTCTTGTTTTCGTAGTGTCCTAGGTTCGATATCCGGTCTTACCTTAGCTTTACTATAATCCGACAGGGTCACTGCCTTAGGGTTCGGTTCGGCTTTAGGTAGTTTCGGTAAAATTTAGGTGTGACTAGGTCTAGGTTAGGTCTAGGTTTTAATAGTTATTTTTAGGTACGTTCCGAGCACATCAAGTTTTTGTCGCCGTTGCCGGGGACACTTGGCAATAGCAAGATTAACTTAGGTCGTTGTTAGGAAATTTTAAGTCTTTTAGGTTTGTCCGTGTCTAGCGTCTTAGGATTTTCTGATTTCGAGTCTATTTTTTAGGATTTCATATTTTCTAATTTTTATTTTTAATTTTCTTCCGTTTTATGCCACACACCTGTTCGCGAGGGCCATCTGAGCTTACACCATTTTCTGATCCCGACAAGGATATCCGTGAACGGTTCCACATACTTCGCGCGGAACTCGAGGCGTTCATTCTCTCGACCACTCATTCCAAACCGTCCACATCCATTTCCACACAACTCCCACGCGACACCAAACCCATTCCATTTCCTGATCTCACCACCATGGCGACACGTTGCACCGTCCACGAGCAGGCCAGCGCCGGAGATAACGACGCTCGGTTTGCTATTACGCAACCCAACATTGCCAACACTGCTAATTGGCAAGTCCCGTCTCACGTAATCAACGCGCTCACCAATTCTATTCAATTCCATGGACGTGAGGACGAGGATGCACCGACGCATCTCTCGTGCTTTATTCGTATATGCAACACGTTCGGACTCATGGGAGTCGCGAACGATACCATCTATATATGGTTGTTTCCAATCTCCCTTACCTCTCGAGCCACCGAGTGGCTCGAGACGCTTCTGCCAAATTCGATCGCCACCTAGGACGATCTGAAATTAAAATTCCTGAAAAAGTATCATCCTCCAGCCAAGGCTGCACGTACTCGGGAGGAAATCCACTCCTTCAAGATGGATCCCGATGAGCCTTATTCGGTCGCATACGAAAGATTTAACACCCTTCTCAGCAAATGTCCGCAACACGGGTTGACGGACTGGGCGATCATAGAATAGTTCTATAATGGACTTCCTTATTCTGTTTAGAAGGAGTCTAACATTTCGGCTAGAGGGCATATGATGGAGAAGCTCACCGTTGAAGAATGCAAATCAATTTTTGAGAGCTTTGCATTAGCTGAATAGCAGACACCCGGAGATCGGAGAGCCACCTTGGCCCCGATTAGATCACTCGCACCTTCTACATCTACCCGGAGTGTTAGTCACATTGGCTCAGAGACCATGACACCTAAGGAGTTAGAGAATATTTATAGGGCTTTAGAAGAAATCAAACTCCATATCAAAGCCAAATGTGAGCTGTGTATAGGCACTCACGACAACCGAGAATGCCCGCTTGCTCCCACTGAGTAAGTTGACTATTGGAAACCGAAACCAGTTCGGTAATTCTTTCCAGTCCGGGTGGAGGAGTGGCCAGAATTCAGGATGGCGAGAGGGAGGAAACCCACCTGGTTTTCTACCGAGGAATAACTATGGTGGAGGAGAGGACGGGTCTAGTTTGAAGGAGATGAGGGAGCTTATAGCTAACCAGACCCAGATCCTGCAGCATATAGTGACGCGAGATGAGGCTACACAGAAGAAGCTGATGGAGCATGACACGTTACTGAAAAATCAACAAGCTTCTTTCTTGGATCTATAGCGTTCGGTTGGTGACATATCAAATCAGCTGAAGAAGCTAAATTCCCGTGGGGGTCAGTTTTCCAGTAGTACTTACAAGAACCCCAATGCAAACGTTAATGCCATCACTACTAGGAGCGGGAGAGTAGTTGAGAGTCCATCACCGACAGTCGTTGAGGAGGAACCGGTTGATGAAGAGATCGAGCTAGAAACGCCTGATGGGAGGGTGCATGAGAGCGTAAGGCCAACAAGTACCACACCAAACGTCGAGGCTGAGGTAGTGAAGAAATCGCCAGCTGGAGAGAAGCCGATGAAGTGGGAGGCGACGAAGGAGAAGAAGAGGATCCGGTTTGCACCTCAACCGATTATAGCTGAGGACCTGAAGCATGTGCCCTATCCGAGGAGACTAATTCAACAGAAAAATGCGCAAGAGTACGGTCAGTTTCTTGATATTCTTAGGCAACTTAGGATTACATTGCCATTCACCGAGGTCATAAATAAAATGCCTAAGTATGCAAAGTTTTGGAAAGATATGCTAAGTAGTAAAAAGAAACTTGAAGTGTTATCTGATATAACTCTTGATGCGAATTGTTCGGCCATGTTCCAGAATAAATTACCTAAGAAATTAAACGATCCGGGGATTTTTACAATTCCTTGCATTTTTGGTAGTTCTTCTTTTACGTATGCTTTAGCTGATCTAGGCGCCTCGATAAATGTCATGCCTTATTCTGTTTTTGAGCACTTAGGTTTAGGAGAGTTAGCCCCTACTTGCATGAACATATCTTTAGCTGACAAATCCATTGTTAGACCCAAAGGTATAGTGGAAAATGTACTTGTGAAAGTTGATAAATTTTTGTTCCCTATAGACTTTGTTGTAGTTGATAGTGATTATGACCCTAGATGCCCTTTGATTCTAGGTAGGCCTTTCCTTAGGACTTCCCGTGCTTTAGTGGATGTTTTTTAGGGTACTATAACTTTAAGGGTTGATAATGAGAGTGTCATGTTTAAGGTAGGTAGACATGAGGATAGTGGCACCAAATCAGTGTGCTTGATAGGTACTTTGTTGTCATTCACCGATCTAGTGGTGGTAGGTAATCGATTAGAGGATGAAGAGATTGAGGAAAATGACTGTGAGGAGAACACCGGGGTTTTGATTAAAAAAGTTGATATCTTTGACCCATTAGGAAAACCTGGTGGAATGAAGAGTGAAGAAGTGGTTGAGGTAGTTGAGACTGAGGTTGTGATAGAGGATAAGTGTGGGGAGGACTCCGGGTTAGTTGAGTTAGTTGATGAGGTGTTAGTTGACCCATTAGGAGAACCCGGAGGGATAGTGAGTGTGGATAGTGAGTTGGTAGTCGAAGAGGTAGTTAGAAAGGCCACACTTGGTGATCTAGGTGTTTTGAGTGATGATATAGAGTTTAGCCCAAGTGTGGGGAGGTTGAAGGTGGTTGGCAGTGAAAATGACCCGGAATCGAGTGTTGTAGGTAAAATTAAGTTTCTTCCGGGTCGTTATATAAGGTTAAGAACTCGTTGGAGTTACTAAAGTTGGTTGCTTTGAGAATTAGGAAGTTAGTTGGTGGTTGGGAGGATGAGAACCGTGTGCAAACCGGTAATTTCGTGGTTAATCCTCCGGATGGTTTGGGAGGTGATTTTTATGTCTTATGCTGAATGATCAAGTGCTCGGGCTGTATATTTTGTAATTGTGGTTTTTAATTTCTGCAATTTGTGGTTTTCGTGCGTTTGCGTTTTCGATTTTGTGTTTTTCGGTGTTTACAGGTGATTCGAGAGGCTCGGGATGTAGACAAAGATAGACGAGGATTTCCGGGTGAGTTTTGCAGGTCTAAGAGTGCAGGTTGCTGGAAAAATTCGACCAATTAGACCTGGAGTGGAAAGCAAAAGAGATAGAATATTTTCCAGGCAAAAGTCAGGAAATCCTCTGGAAAATGAGTTCCAGACGTATCGCCTGGAAGGTTGGCAGGTGTAGGCGATACGCCTGGGAGGTTTTTGACCCGCTGGTTTTGATAAGTCCTCGCGGTACGCGAGATTTAAGCAGGTACCCCTCGCGATACGCGAGGGGGTCGACGGCCAGGAAAGTTTTCTAATTTTTAATTTTTGGTTTGCTGGTTAGTGAGTTCTCGTTTTTCAGGTAAACACCATTTCAACTTCATTTTTTAATTTTATTTTATTTCGTCCTTAGTTTATAGTTTTGTGATTTTAATTTTTCGTAATTGTTACTAATGTTTTGCTTGAGTCGAGTCGTTTGTGTTTTTGCTTTTGGTTTACAGGTCCGATGATGTTCGCGCATAGGATTTGCTTACACTTCAATGGAGGACCTCAGGATACGAGCTCGCTTGTCATTCATCCGAAATAATTAATCAGGGGAGTCCGTTCCGATTTATTTATTTATCTTTATTATTTTTTATTTTTCGTTTGCATTTCCATTTTTATCGTTCGTGTGTTTATTTTTATTTCTGCTTTGTTTTATTTCCATTCCACATTGAGGGCAATGTGTAGTTCAAGTGTGGGGATGGGAAGCCTTGCGTCTTATTTTTATTTTAGTGTGTTTTATTTTAGTTTGTTTATCAAAAATGAAAAAAAAATGAAAAATTGTTTAAAAATGTATGAGATTCTGGCTACA
>JBCNJP010000128.1:236877-263877 GCA_039602395.1 Deinandra increscens subsp. villosa
AAGTAATTATCGGATTAAAGGATATGTTTAATATATGTTTGAAACATATTTGAACTATGTTAATATATATTGAAATATATATATATATATATATATATATATATATATATATATATATATATATATATATATAGGGGAAGGATCAAATAAAAACAAGATGTTATTGTGAAAACAAGAAAACAAATATTAAAACCTCTATAACTTCTTCATACGATAATATTTTTTAAAAAAATTTGCACCAAAAGTCTTAAAATTATGTCACCTTTAATTCTGGGAAAAAAATTAAAAATATAAAATTTCGTGATTTTTTTTATTATTGCACATGTGCAGTAATACGTATTAATTATATTACACATGTGCAATATTAACAAAAAAACGTTAATTTTTTTTTAATTTTTTCCAGAATTAAAGATAACAGAATTATAAGATCTATGGTACAATTTTTTATCAAAAATATTAACGTATGAAAAAGTTATAGAGGTTTTAATATTATTGCACATGTGCAATAATAAATTTTTATTGCACATGTGCAATAATAAAAAAATAAAAAAAAAGTTGAATTTTTTTAATTTTCTCCAGAATTAAAGATAACAGAATTATAAGATTTATGGTGCAATTTTTTATAAAAAATTTTAACATATGAAAAAAGTTATAAAGGTTTTAATATTATCGCATATGTGCAATAATAATAATAAAAATTATTGCACCTGTGCAATAATAATTTTTAAAAAAATTTGATTATTTTTTAAATTTTTTCCCATAACTAAAGATAACATAATTTTAAGGATTTTGGTGCAAAATTTTTATAAAAATATTAACGTATGAAAAAGTTATAGAGGTTTTAATATTTGTTTTCGTGTTTTCGCAATAAAAGTTGTTTTCACATGATCCTTACCCTATATATATATATATATATATATATATATATATATATATATATATATATATATATATTTTTTTTTAATGTTAAAATTAGGGTTTTTTAGACACTGTTCTGTCACACCCGAATAAACGGTAATAAACTAAGCTTTGAAATTTTAAAGCATGTTATATAATGTTATAACTGATAATACCCTAAATCAGTTTTGAATAAAAATGAGTTTTGATAAAGAAATAAAAAAACGATAAATTAGGGTTTTGGAATATGATTACTTAATATAAAGTGATCTGGAAGGTATGGAGACTTGATTTTTGGTATGGAACTATGTTTATATACATAATAAGTATATATAAAGTTAAAATCGATAAAAGACAAAGTATTCAAAATACCGAGTTAATCGGATATTTAAAATTCACGCGGACTAGAAGGGTAGACGCTTTTACACTGGGGTTTCTGGGAAAAGCGAGGGTGTCGCATAAATCCCAACTGGGAAATGGCATCCCTCACTAGGCGAGCCCGGAGTGAGCGTTTACTTATAGGAATGTGTGTCTTCATATTATTAACAAAAGAAAAGGATAATGGCCTAAAGGGCATTTTGGTCATTTTGACCTTTAAAAGGAATAAACTTAATAACTAAGTATTATTAAGTTAATAAAGTGTTAAAATAAACATAGTAAATGTTTATTATATCAAACCTTGCGTTAACTCCGTACAATACGCGATTAGGTTTAATTGGAAGGCATAGCGAAAATTTTCTCTGAATTAACTGATTAAGAGAATAAGGTGAAGTCTATGAGCCCCACTTTTAAATGTTTTGAATGTTTTAATGTTTTCGGGCTGATATACATGCAATGATATATATTCAACTGTTTATTTGAAAAGTATTTGAGTTAAATGTTTTTACATGTTTTGTGTTACTACACACACGTGGAATGTTTTAATGCCTATAATTGTTTTAAAAGTGTTTTTACCTGTTATAAACTCTTTTCGGAAAGGTTATAATAAATGGGTAATAAAGAAGTTAAACTTGTGAAGTAAAGTTTACAGAAGAGGAAAATATGTTTTGGAGAATTGAACTGTTTTTCAAAAAGGTTATAATAAATGGTTATTATAAAGATAAACCTTGTTAAAGATTTTAAGTAAAGAAAATGTTTTGAGTCCAAAAATACAAAGGTTATTTAAATGGACTTTTGAGGATGTTTTGAAGAGGTTTTAATCTAAGCACAGATTGTCTAAGATGAGGGGGGTTGTACAATCCAAGCAGTGGAAATGAAGCCACTGGAGTAACGGCGGTTACTCAAGAGGTCGGGAGGCGACGGCCAACCGAAAGGGACTAAAGTAGTCCCAGAGGTAGACAATGCTTAGTAAAAAGAGGTTTTGCTTATAATGTTTCGTATGACTTTATTATACGTAATGATTATTTGCACAGAGGATGGGTCCCGGAGGCCCAAGGTATTTTAGTGTATTAATTGTTTTTTTATACTGATGAGTTAAACGTTTTGGTATAATCCTGTTATGCTTTATACCTGTTAAATGTTTATAAAGAAGGGTCTGTTAGACCCAAATGTTTGAGGTAACCTTTCAAGGAAATGTAAAAATTTTAAATGCTTAAAACTCACCAGGGTAAGCTGACCTTTAAAAGCATGTATATCAGGTATCGGTGATGTTCAAAGTAGCAAGGGAAGGGCTCTAGCAAGGGCAGATTAGATGTGCAAGCTATCAGGAAAGGCTTGGTCTTAGTCTGACATAGCTATAGATAAGATCTAGTTATAGATTATGTTGTTATCTTCCTTTCTGTTGTAACTTATTATATTTACAAATGAAAGGTTTTTAATTTCCGTTGCTTAGTTATCTATGTTGTACCATGTATTCATGAGTAAATCCGACACGTGATCCTTCCTGGAGCCAAGACTGGGAGTGGGCGTCACAAGTTGGTATCAGAGCCTTGGTTTAAGAGATTTAGATACTAGCGCGGTATCTAGACTTAAACTAGGACTCTTGGTAAACAAACTAAGGTAATATAGGGAATGTAAATGCCAGTTAGGATAGTCATGCCCATAGGAAAAATATTGCACAAGGAACATAGGAGGTAGGACCTAGGATATGCAAGTACTGAGAATACCCTATTGCAACTAGCTACTGCAATTTGGTATTTTACCCAAATAAACATATCATAGGTTCTAACTGTTGTGTGGCTTAGTGCGGGGTAGGTTTATTGACAGTGAGATACGTGGTCAATAACTTGTAAACAATGCCTAGAGAAAGGTAGTTTTAAAGGACCGATTTTTAGAATTACCGGTAAATGATAAAAGATAAGGTACATACACTAGGGATGACTGTGATGAGAATAACTGTGTTTAGAACACATCATAATCATATAATTATATGGCACGCGTACACTTATCTAATTATCATGAGTTCAAAATTTGGGGATTTCACGTCACGGGAATTCTGAAGTGTCAGACTATTTTGATCATAAGATCAGAAGATTAGAAATCATAGTCATGATAGGAATGAAAATATAACATCCGAGACGAAATCTGATGTCAGTAGAAATGAAAGACGGATACCTTCAGCGAAGAAATAAAAGCCGTTATGATATAAACAGTAGCAGAAGCATTGAAAGTTACGTCATTATCAATTCCTAATTAACTTCCGGAAGCTTTAACGAGAAGTATGTCCAATAAAACGACCGCTAGTGGAGCTAGTCCCGAGGAAGTTTCTGGTAAAAATAGACTCCCGATGAATGTCAAGTGAAAACGGTACGAGGATGAAAAAGATATTGAAGACAATGACGACGGATTCCACAAGAAGGCTAAGGGAACTTCTGAACAAAGAAGGCCGATATGCCAGATATGCGAGAAACGTCATCTTAGGAATTGCTTATGGAGAACTCAGGAACCGTTGAAGATGAAAAGAGGTGTAGATAAACCTAAATGTTGCCTTAAAGCAAGGAAACCGTAGACATGATAGACGATGTCACGGTAAAGGGGAAATGAGAGTTTCTATGGAGAGAATAGTGGAAGTGACATTCCAAGCTACGTTGCTACCTTCAAGAAAACCATCACTATAAGTGATAGGCCGGAAGGCTCGAAGCCGAAGCTAGCAATTGAAGCTAAGAATGGTACAAAGAAGAATGACGAAGGTTACCACAAGATGGATCGAGAATCCACAAGCTTAGAAGTATGGAGGTCCATAGTAGACCAAGAAGGACTTACGTCCTAAGGGATGTTATTTCTTCAAATGGGAGGATGAAAGCACACGGTGATTGGATGAACTACACGAAGAAGAATTCCAACATAAGGAGAGGGAAAGCATTGTCAAGGAAACCTGTAGTCAAGCTACCTTAGACAGCTTAGGATTACGTCTTCCTTAGGACAAATGCAAAGTCGTCAAGATAGATGACCTCAAGGCGAATGTTGATACACGGACGGGCTTGAAGATTCGATATTAGCAGCAATGGCAAATTTAGAAGTTTGAATTCGATATTAGGAATTGTCGCACAGTGTATTGCACCAATGCTAGTAAATGATCAATATTTGACAAATGTTCTTCTTAAGATCAATGCCCAGCTAGGGATCACGATAAAGTAAATTTAGACGTTGAATGAATTAACTCACGGGATGCTATGCGTAAACTGACTGTAACTAGAAGAGGACTCAACTTCATATGCAAAGATCGTGATTGCTCGGCAGTAAAGATTACAAAACATGGAAATACATGGGCCAACAGGTAAGTCATACTCAACGTATGCCATTGAATCGGAGGCAAAACCAAGGAACTAAAGAACGTACCAGTGACGTGTTAGATCCGAACGAATTATCCAGAAAATCCAATAAGCAGTACTAAGCAACACCAGAAGCAACGACGCCAGAAGTAGAAACACCGTACCAGTTATCTCCAACAAAACCATGAAGATTTCCTTAGATTAAATATATCGCCTTAGGATGCCTCAGCAATTCCAAGAAGGAAGGATGGAAGCCAAGGATATATGTAGACTGCAAGAAGATAAAGAAGTTGTCGATGAAAAGCAGATATCCTTTGTCAAGGATCAGCAAATCATCCAACTAGTTACAAGGAGCAAGACGATTCCCCAAAATGATCTGAGATCACATTAGCACCAGCTAAAGGAGTAAGAATGAACAGTAAGAGAATGGATTTTCGGAAGCCAAATAATCATTACAAGTGATTGGTAGTGTTGATTGGAATGACGAAAGCTCCTTCAATCCCAGAAATCTCGTAACTGAGCATGTTGACAAATGGCGTCCTAAAGTTATCAAGGATGATGAAGAATGCGTGAGGCATTGGAAGGAAGTAATGAACGGATTAACTCAGGCATCTGTAAAATCATTATCGATTAGGCCTAGCGAATAGGGAGATTGCATCAGTAGCAAACGAGGTTGTACGCAGGATGTCCAAACTAGTTGTTTGAGTAAGTAATAAATAGTCATGAATTATACTGATTTTGTTGTGGTTAAAATAGTAATATCATCCTGCACCAGACTAGTGATAGTACGCCTCTAGTTGTGTCAAGGGTATGGTGGATACGCCGTTGGTACATCCTATATATATACACCTGAGGTACAACTAGAAGTGAAACTAGAATTAGTCTCGTGCAGGTAGACATTATGGGCCATTATGGATAACAAATCAGTAGCATTCATGAATACATATCACTTACTAACGAGTAACTGAGGGACTGTTGATGTCCAGAAAAGAAGTTCAAATCTTATAGCATACGGATAAATGATTAACGTAAGCAGAAGGTTAAAGCAGAATGACGAAAGCTTCGCGATAAATTTCAACTTTAAGAAATTCGAAGCAAATTCCAGTGGGATTCATAATCAGGCTACCCTATATGTAGCTAAAGAGTTATGACACCACCTAGATAGTATGTGATTGATAAAAGGAAGATATCCTTTAATTTGAGAAACATATCCTCCTAAATCGTTAGCTATACTGTTCGTTAGGAATTCGTTCCTAAAAGTACTAGCATCAGTTATAGAAATACAGTTCACATTCAAATTGTGAACAAGACTTCGTAAATAGAATAGTTAAAGTATTACCTTATAGGTAAAGAGATAAATGATAGATTGTCATAGAAATTTCATTACGATGTTAAAATCGTAGCCTAGAAACCAAGTGGTTCATGTGATATGGATACATTAGATGCATAGAGAAGTTTCCGGATTAATCCGGGAAAGGAAAGAAAGATAAGTTGTGAGGATCTCATTGTAAGTTAAATCACAGTTTGAGCAAGTTTCGAGGACGAAACCTTTTTAAGGGGGGTAGAGTTGTAACACCCCAAAGTTCCGTGACCTAAATTATATACGTGTGCTATATTTGTTGAGTAGCTAAAATACATGTGATATAATACATATACGTATAATAGAGAAACGTCGCGATTCACGTACGAATATTCGGCACGAAATTCGAGGAAACGTCAAGAGACGAATTTATAGAATACGGTAAAGAACGAAAAATAAAGATCGTGGGCGCAGACGGATCTCAAATCTGAGTTGTAACGAAGCGAGAAAACGCAAAATAGTGATTTAAGCCCGGTTTGTAATAAACCGTATTTAAGCACGAATGTCACTAAAATAGCACCGAGGCGAAAATAGAATATCAGGTATTTTTAAATACTTGATTTATAATCGTTATAAAATATACTTACTATATTCGACATGAAAAATGGTGGAATCGGTAACCATTGCTGTTACGCGATAATAACCGAAATCAATTCGGTTAGCCGTTAGAGATGATTATAATGCCTCGGCAAAGTATAAATAATAATTATAATAATAATTAAGAATTTCTGTCGAGAAGATGTATTCGGTTTATGAAACGACAGTGATCGCAACGCTGACTGAACACACGATTTCTACCGTGTAATTAATTAAGCGATCACCAATTGACGTTTAACCAAAGAATAAATAGAACGATTAATATTTATTAGAGTCCTGTAATATTTTAGATGATCGGGAAATTTTTATGAACCGTTTATAAAATGTTATATTATGTAACAGGTTCAGAATACCGGGTAGTATACCTACTTATTAATATTACCCCGTATGAAATATCTTTAATATTTACTTGCGCCTTACTTCTCAATCTTCTATCTGTCGAATTGATCAAATGATTCAGCAAAAATTTTGGTTGATCAGCATCTTTACGTGGAGCATTTCTATTTATGAAGATTGTAGTATAAATACATACATCTACAACACAATTCAAAAACACACACAAATGAAACTAGTATACGACAAAAAGAAAACAAATGAAAGAATTAAATCAGAAAGAGAGAGAGAGAGAGGAGAAAACCGTACCTCGGAGCCCCCGTCCCTCTCCCTCTCGACTTCCGGCGACAAGCAAACCCACAGCCCCTCGTTACCTTCTTCTTCCTCGCCCGGCGAACCCGGCAACCCTAACCCCTGCTCACCATTCATGGCGGACCTCCGCCTGTCGAAACCCGTCGCAACCCCTTCTTCTGCCGTCGACCTTCACACGTCGGCGCCACCCTGTATCCCTCCGATCGATTGACTCCACCCATCTCCTCCCTGTTCGGTTTTCCCGGCGACCTGTTACTGCTGTTACCAGTGGAGCACCCAGCGACCTCCGTCTGGTCTCGCTTTCTTCGGCGACGACAGAAAAAGCCAGAAGCAGCGGAGCTGCCTATGTACTTGAATTCCGGCGACAGCGACCTCAGGCAAGCAACCGTTAACCTCCGGGCAACACCTGTTGTAAAACCGGTGACCTCCCTATCACGAGTCCGACGAATATTCTTCCTTTGATTTTCGTTGATGTTAAATGATAAAGATGATGATGGTATTTAGATGATGTTCCATGGAGAACGATGGTGACAGTGGTGGTGGTGAACCACCGGACGGCAATAGGCGGTGGTGACAGCATATTAGTCGTAGGTGGTCATAAATCAAGTTAGAAATAGGGACGACGAGTTAACCCGTCTATACTCTCGGTCAATATTTTGGTGGTGTAACGAGGTCCAAACAACGAACCGACAACCGGAAAATGCTGGCGCGCGAGAAACTAGTCGGGGAAGACTATTTACTTGTCCAAATCGGACAACTTTATTATTCGGTTATTTTGGACTCGTTTCACGACCCGTCAAAGAGTTAATCACGTTATATATTTGTTATTATTACAAATATTATTGTTAAGTTAAAATCTATATTAAATTATAATAGAACGAGATAAAAGATATATTTATATATAATTAAAATGAATAAATATATATAATTATTAATCAGTTTTATTTAATAAAATTGATTAAAAGGATATTTTGTATTAAATATATATATATGTATATATTTAAAATAAACGATAAAGTAATTATCGGATTAAAGAATATGTTTAATATATTTTTAAAACATATTTAAACTATGTTAATATATATGGAAAAATATATATATAAAGTGATTAATGTTAAAATTAGGGTTTTCTAGACACTATTCTGTCAAACCCGAATAAACGATAATGAACTAAGCTTTGAAATTTTATAGCATGTTATAAAATGTTATAACAGATAATACCCTAAATCAGTTTTGAATAAAAATGAGTTTTGATAAAGAAATAAGAAAAACGAGAAATTAGGGTTTTGGAATATGATTACTTAATATAAAGTGATCTGGAAGGTATGGAGACTTGATTTTTGGTATGGAACTATGTTTATATATATAATAAGTATATATGAAGTTAAAATGGATAAACGACAAAGTATTTAAAATACCGAGTTAATCGGATATTTAGAAGTTCACGCGAACTTGAAGGGTAGACGCCTGTACACTGGGGTTTCTGGCAAAAGCGAGGGTGTCGCATAAATCCCAACTGGGAAATGGCATCCCTCACTGAACAATCCTGGAGTGAGCATTTACTTATAGGAATGCCTTTCTTCAGATTATTAACAAAAGAAAAGGATAATGGCCTAAAGGGCATTTTGGTCATTTTGACCATTAAAAGGAATAAACTTAATAACTAAGTATTATTAAGTTAACAAAGAGTTAAAATAAACATAGTACATGTTTATTATATTAAACCTTACGTTAACGCCGTACAATACACGATTAAATTTAATTGGAAGGCATATCGGAAGTTTTCTCTGAATTAACTGCTTAAAAGAATAAGGTGACTTCTATGAGCCCACTTTTAATTGTTTTAATATTTTCGGGCTAATATACATGCAATGATATATATTCAACTGTTTACTTGAAAAGTATTTGAGTTAAATGTTTTTACATGTTTTGTGTTACTACACACACGTGGAATGTTTTAATGCCTATAATTGTTTTATAAGTGTTATTACCTGTATAAACTCTTTTCGGGAAGGTTATAATAAATGGGTAATAAAGAAGTTAAACTTGTGAAGTAAAGTTTAAAGAGGAGGAAATATGTTTTGGAGAATTGAACTGTTTTTCAAAATGGTTATAATAAATGGTTATTATAGAGGTAAACCTTTTTAAATGTTTTAAGTAAAGACAATGTTTTGAGTCCAAAAATACAAAGGTTATTTAAAAGGACTTTTGAGGATGTTTTGAAGAGGTTTTAATCTAAGCACAGATTGTCTAAGATGAGGGGGGTTGTACAATCCAAGCAGTGGAAATGAAGCCACTGGAGTAACGACGGTTACTCAAGTGGTCGGGAGGCGACGGCCAACCGAAAGGGACTAAAGTAGTCCCAGAGGTAGACAATGTTTAGTAAAAAGAGGTTTTGCTTATAATGTTTCGTATGACTTTATTATACGTAATGATTATTTGCACAGAGGATGGGTCCCGGAGGCCAAGGTATTTTAGAGTATTAAATGATTTTTAATACTGATGAGCTAAACATTTTGGTATAATCCTGTTATGCTTTATACCTGTTAAATGCTTATAAAGAAGGGGCCGTTAGGCCCAAATGTTTGAGGTAACCTTTCAAGGAAAGATAAAAATTTTAAATGCTTAGAACTCACCAGCGTATGCTGACCTTTAAAAGCATGTATGTCAGGTATCGGTGATGTTCAAAGTAGAAAGGGAAGGGCTCACTACTACAAAAACTGCCTTACTTGACACGCGAACGATGACACTTGATAATTCTTGACGTGCAAAAACTGAAGTGTCAAAATAAAATGTCAATTATAGGTAATTCCTAAGAATTCATGACGCGCATTTTTGAGTGTCAAGAATTTCTGTCATATCTCAAAAAAAAAAAAAACACGGAGGACATATAAAATCCGTGCGTCAAGAATCTGGTGTCATCTTTTATTTTTATTTTGGCGCCATAAAGTTATACGAAATTCTAAAATCCTGCTCATATGATACAACCTAGCTCCCAAAACACCAAAACACTCGTCACTCTCGCTACCTCCTCCCCAAAACACTCATCGTTACTCGTCCGTCTGACCTAGCTCCGGCATCGGTCTGGTTTCGCCGGCGACCTTGCTCCGGCGGTGCAATTCTGCTCTGGCTGCGTTCTTTGCCCCCTGACTCCATTCGCCGATGATTTCAGGTACGTAAACCCTAATTTCATCATTTTCTTTTGAAACCCTAATTCTGCTTGCTTAATCCCCTCACGATTCTGAACTTTGAGTTCGTTGATGAAACCCTAATTCTGCAGGTTTGATTTTACTCATCTTTGGGTTCGCGCACCCACCCCATTCGCAATTGCAGGTCTGATTTTACTCATCTTTAGGTTATTAAAATTTTGTTTAGGTTCGGTTATGTGTTCTTGTGTTGACGGTTCATTATAGTCAATTAGGGTTCTCATTCTTTGAAATTGATTGATGCTTACACAGATTTGGCTCTCCCCTTTTCTATGATCATTACCAAACACAGCTTTAAGGTAAATAATTCTCATTTCTACTACTTATTTTGTGTTCAGATTTGGTCAAGAACAGGGACAGCCACGGTGCTTACTATACAACAATGTTTCATAATTTCTTGTTTTGTTGTGTTAGAATTGATGAAAAATTGGTAGTTTCTAGTATGAATCGACTTAAATTTCATCATTAGATTCGGTTTTTAGAACCCTAGCTTGATTATGAACAGGGGATTACTCTCATGACTCCGAAAGAACAATGTTTAGTTGTATTTCTTTACAAATGATTTGGTGATGTTAAACTAAATAAACGTTGTTGATTTTAGTTTGTTATGAGCTAAAATTCATCATATTGCTCTTGATTTCACCATTTTTGTTTAAAAAATTGCAGATTTATCTTTGTTTTGTCATGATTGTGAGCCTTAGTTCTGAAATGTGAACCATAGTTGCTACTGATGTGTTAATTATCTGTCCAGGACATAGATAATTGGAAATGCTCATGATTCCTCTTTGAGTTGCATCTTAAAATAACAAGTCTTGTATCTAAACCCTTAATCATGTTCATATATGTTTTTTTATTGTTATACCTTAAGTATATTTTGAGGTGTTTGATATCTCAAAAGTATGGTTGACTGGTAATGAATGTACTTGGTTTATGGTGGGTTTATTAGACCTTGTTGCAAATCTTATGGCATTGATGGACTTAGGATCACATGACTTCTAGTTTCACATAAATTTAGTCAAACAAAGTATATAATGAGTGTCTAGTTCCACTTCTATCAATTGCCTCTCACAACTTAGACTTGAATTTCAAAAAGTATGGTTGACTGGTAATGAATGTACTTGGTTTACTTGTATTTGACAAAGAAAGTAAATTTGGTATTGTAAATATGTTTTCTTATTGTAGTTAAATAGAGCAGTTAGTGGACCTAGGCATCCTGGAGTTATTTGTGATGATCTGATGTTGTATGCATATTGTTTAACCACATAGTTGAGTAGGTTTAGGTACATGTGTTTTACATCAAAAATACAGTTAGAGATACATGTGTTTGACTGGATCCAGCCTACTATATCATCTTTACTTTTTTTTCTTTTTTAGGTATTATGTTACTTAACAGGCCATGTTAACCATCAACGTTATCATCTTTACTTTTTTTTTCTTTTTCAGGTTGTTTTGCTGACTTTGGAGGACACACTCGACACTAAACCAGGTATGCTATCTCTTAGTAATATTTTGTTTTGATTTTTTTATATAATGGCTACATCTAATCGAATAAGGTTGGTCCAGTAGTTTGCCAAATCTCAGTTACATTACTTGGTTGTGTGTACAGATTCTTGTTCTTCCATGTGGAATATTGAAGATCTTCAAGTTCTTTACACTATTTGCTGAGGTACAGATTCTTGATCTTTCATTTTTCCTAATTTTGTGTAAAAGTGTTGTCTAAATAGGCTTGATTATGTTGTCTAAATAGGCTTGATTATGTTTCCTAATTGTTTCCTAGCAGTTTGTGTACAAACTTATGTTTTAATTAGCTTGTGTTCTATTGATGACTGATTTTGTTTGTGTTCTATTATTGACTGATTTTGTTTAAAACTCATGATAATGTAAGATTGGTGTAAGAAACTCATGATCCTGTTTGCAACTCATGATCATGTAAGATTGATTTTGTTTGAAACTCATGATCATGTAAGGTTGCATAGCCAACTCACAACCCATCTGACTTGACAGTTCCTAATTCCTAACTCCTATTTCCTAGCAAAGTTTTTGACCTTAGCTTGTACAATGGACTACCTATGGCTGCAACCATTTCTTTAAAGATGGTTAAGAGTTCTAATATCCTTAATTAAAACTGTTGACTGCAATATTCTATTGACTGCAATATTCTGTTGACTACATCAAACTAAGACAGTTATTTATCTGCTGCTGTTGCTTAATTTTCTGCTGCTGCTGTATCTCACAATGCTGCTACTTTAACTTTTTCTAATACCTTTTCAATCATCATATTCTTGTTTATTTTTAACTTAACCCATTTGACCCGTTAAAATTGGTACATGTTCTTAAATCTGTTCTTAAAAACTGTTTTTTAAAAATTTTGTATTTGCTGGAAAATAACTTCCAGTTTATGAAAATTAATATAGTGACCAGGGTTGTTTAATATTATAATATGAGAACAACAACAGCCCTAAGTTTCACTATATAAAGATTTAATATTATAATTCCATGGTTTTTATACTTGGAGAAAATAAAATATTAGCTAAAAAGAAAGAAAGACCAAATGGGTTGTAAGTTGATTTGTATAACTTAGCATGCTTTGATAGTTTATACATATATGTTTTAGTAGTTGATACATGTGCTTTCCATTAATAATGCCCTTATTTATAATGATTTGCTAAAATTAAAGTTTAATTATAAAGTAGTAATTCTTTTGTTTGTTTTACTTTACCTAAGGTCATGGATAAATCATGGATTTCGTCTCGTAGATTATCAAAAGAATATGATGATGGTGTTTATGCCTTTTTAGAGTTTGCGCAAAGTAATAATCCAAAATCAGATGTTATACCCTGTCCTTGTGTAAACTGTATCAATCTAAGTCCCGGCTCAATTACTAGTGTGCGCTTTCATTTGTTTGCCAATGGTTTCGATGAAAATTATACAGTTTGGTTTTTCCATGGAGAAGGTTCTCCTACGGTTGAAGTTAGATGCCCTGATGAATCTAGACTTCCCGAGTTTGATTATACAAAGGAAATGTTACATGATGCCTTTGCTTATGTGGAGAAAGAACCCGATTCATTGAAATCACTTCTTGAAGAATGTGATAAGCCACTTTACGAAGGGTCAAAGCATAACGCACTTAGTGGATTAATGATATTTCAAAAGTTGAAGGGTCAGTTTGGCTGGTCAGATACTAGTTTTAATGCTTTGTTAGGTGCCTTAAAAACTGTTTTACCTACAAAGAATACAATGCCTAGCTCGATGTATGAGGCAAAGAAGTTGCTAAAAGGAATAGGTCTAGAATATGAGAAGATTCATGCGTGTGAAAATGATTGGGTTCTATTCTGGAATGAACATAAGGATGCTTCTGAATGTCCAACTTGTGGGACATCTCGCTAGAAGAAGAATACAAAAAACGTGCCGAGAAAAGTTTTATGGTATTTCCATCCCATCCCGAGATTTAGAAGAATGTTCTCTTCACCCGAGATTGCACATGACTTAGCTTGGCATGCACAAGGTAAGGTTATTGATGGTAAGCTAACTCATCCTCGCGATTCCCCCTCTTGGAAGCTAGTTGACAACACATGGAAAGAATTTGGAAGAGAAAATCGGAATCTTAGATTAGCCTTGTCTGCTGATGGTATCAATCCTCATAAGTCATTAAGTTCCAAGCATAGATGTTGGCCGGTTACCCTAATAACATATAATCTACCCTCTTATTTGTGTATGTCAAGAAAATTCATAATGTTGACTCTATTGATATCAGGTCCAAAGCAACCTGGTAACAATATTGACTTCTACTTGGCACTATTGATAGCAGATCTCAAACTCTTGTGGGAAACCGGCGTTAGGACATTTGATGCTTATCAGAAAGAATATTTCAATCTAAGAGCAGTATTACTATGGACTATAAATGACTTCCCCGCATATGTAATCTATCGGGGTGTGTTACCAAAGGTTATAATGCCTGTCCAATATATTCTGACAATACTTGCTCACAATGGTTGCCTAAGTCCAGAAAAGTATGCTTCCTTGGGCATAGAAGATTTCTCTCACCAAAACATCCTTTACGTAAACGAAAAAAAGACTTCAACAACGAACAAGAGAATGATGTGCCAAAGAAACCATTATCAGGTGAAGAAATTTATGAACACTTGGCGGGGTTTCAGAATACATGGGGGCAAAAGATAAAGTCAAAGACGGAGAAGTCAAAGAAGAAAAGCTCGAAGAAGAAAAAAGAAATTATCGATGAGCGAGCTAAATTTTGGCATAAAAAGTCAATATTTTTTGAACTTGAATATTGGAAGAAGTTGCTTGTTCGTCATCAGTTAGATGTTATGCACATAGAAAAAAATGTGTGCGAGAGTGTTTATGGGACACTGCTGAATTTGCCTAACAAGAAAAAGGATGGGTTAAAAGCACGACAAGATCTTGAGGATCTAGGCATTAAGCCTGAAATACAAACTCAACTAAAGGGGAATCGGCTTTATCTACCGCATGCCCTCTACACATTGAATAGCTCGGAGAAACATCAATTTTATGATACACTGTCCAACATAAAAGTGCCTGATGGGTATTGCTCCAATTTCAAGAATCTTGTGTCCGATGATGTTTCAAAGATGAATGGTTTGAAGTCTAATGATTGTCATGTACTAATGCAACAACTTCTTCCTTTTGCAATTAAAGGGGTGTTAAATGTGAAAGTGAGGAAAACAATCATAAGCTTGTGTCATTTTTTCAACGAGTTGTGTAGTAAAGTTGTTGATGTTAGTAAGCTAAGCAAGTTGCAAAGTAATATCGTATCAACCTTGTGTTTGCTAGAGAAGTATTTTCCTCCTTCGTTTTTCGATGTCATGATTCACTTGATGGTGCATTTAGTTAGAGAGGTTCGGTTATGTGGCCCGGTTCATTTTAGGTGGATGTATCCATTTGAGAGATTCATGAAAATACTAAAAGGGTATGTACGAAATCATCATCTGTAGAAACACAATACGATCTTACTACTGCGTGTATCAATCAATCATAGCAACAACGGATGTAAATAAGAGAAATATTATTGATCACTTGAAGATACAATGAAGTTCTCTCTAGTTTCTCTCTCTAGAAAAACACACAGAAAGGTGTAGAATGACAGAAGTGTTTCAACTGGTTACTTGCACATTCTAACACACAGCTATTTATACTAAGTGACTAATCAACCAGCGTATCAAACTGATACGCCGGACCACATGATCCGCCGGATCATGTGATACGCCCATAACCAAATAGTCACTACAACTATCACTTTGACACGCTCACATAGATACAATACACGAGACATTCATAGCATAGGAATATGCTCTAACATCATCGTCCTGAAGGTTGCATTGCAGAATGTTATGTGGCAGAGGAAGCCTTAGAATTTTGGTCGACCTACTTAAAAAATGGTGGCTCAATTGGAAATCCTCATGAATGTGATGATGAAAGGATTCGTACTGGCAAGCCTTTATCGGGGGCTATGGTCGATGTTGTGGATAATAAGATACTTCATGAAGCTCATCTTTATGTATTGAGAAACACTGCTGCTGTGGAAGCATACACCGAGTAAGATAATCTAAATTTCTTTTTGATCTATATAATAAATAACGATTCTTCTAAGTTCGAATATGATCCAGGCAACATATGTTGGAACTGAAGGATCTTAAACCCCGTCGAACCAGCACATGGTTGCAGAACCAACATAGTCGAACATTCATTAGCTGGTTTAAGAACGAGGTTTTATTTTCAATAGGTTGAAAAGCGTTTGGCTAATGGGGAAGATATTTGCGATAGTGTTCGTTGGTTGGCTAAAGGGCCTACTTTTGTTGTCAATAAATATAGCGTTTTTTCCATCAATGGGTATAAGTTCCATACGACCTCTCGAGATGAATCTAGAACCACTCAATGTAGTGGAGTATCCATAGTCGCGCATACTATGCAGATTGCTAGTGCAAAAGACTCAAATCCCGTGTATGGCGCTGTTACTTATTACGGTCGTATAAAGGAGATATGGGAAATTGATTATCGCATGTTTATAGTTCCTGTTTTCTACTCGTGGTGTTAAGAAAGATGATTTTGGATTCACAGTGGTCAACTTTAGTAGGCTTGGTAATCAGTCTGAACACTTCATATTAGCTAGTCAAGCCAGACAAGTTTTTTATGTTCAAGATCAACAGGATAGGAATTTGTCTGTTGTTGGGTTCACACCACATAAGATGTATAAGTATGGAGATGATGATGAAATTGATGATATGTTTGAATTTGATACTCCTGTTGATGTAGAAGACCCAACATTAGCAGATCTTGACGATGATTTTAATTGTACGCGCTCGGATGACGAGGGCATTTTAGTTTAGTCTATTTTGTGGAAAATAAAAAGTTAATTTTTATTTTTGGTATGTTTCTAATCTTTAGTTCTTAGCTTAAACTATTTTTTACTCTCATGCATGTTGTTACTAACTATATATATATTCTATTTGAACATGTTGTTTTTTTGGGCCATGGCCGATTCAGATTCTGATCATTCAAGACAAGAAGATCACAAAGATAATTCAAATAATGAAGAATCAGTGACCAAATCAGAAAGGGGACCGACAGTAAAATCAAAAACTATCAAAGAGAAAATAGTAATTACTTATAATAAAAGAGTTGTCCCAGATGGAGAAGGTGCAAAGAAACTGTCTACTTTCGAGGGAGAGGTTGCAAGATCTATGGTTCCCATAAATTATGACTCTTGGTTGGATGTTGGTAAGGAAATAAAGGAAGCTTGTTGGAAATTTGTTTTGGTAAGTCTAAACTTTTGGGTTTAATTAGCTTGATATGCAATTTTGTATTGAATTGTTTTGCTATATATTTCAGACACGTTTTGTACTTAACCCAAAGAGTCGGAAGCATAGTCTTCAATCAATTGGGTCAAAGTGGAAAAACTTCAAACACACTCTTTACAAAAACTTCATTTTGGCCAAAAAAGATGATCCTGAGGCAGATTTACTCACTCCTCCTGCTATGTATCCATCCGTGAAAGAGGATGCCTGGAAACCTTTTGTAGCACAAAGAACTTCAAAAAAGTGGGAGGTTCGTCAACTTAGGTCAAATAGTTTACTGTTACATTTTGTAGCACAAAGAACTTCTAACATAGTTTTTATCTTTCTAATGCAGGAGAAAAGTAAAAAGGCTAAGAATACTCGTGCAATGAATAAATACAATCATCGTTTGAGCAGAAAGGGATATTCCGGACTCATCAGGGAGATAGTATGAATTAACTTATATCAAATACTTTACTTTTCATTTTGTTCTTGATTCACTTATGTTATTCCTGGTAATTAGATCAGAGAAACTGGCAAGGATGAAGAGGAGATTGATCGGACAACATGTTGGAAGAAAGCAAGAGAATTGAAATCATGAGGTTACGACCCAAATGTCAAACCAATTGTTGAGAAAATCGTAAGTTTGTAACATTGGAAGGTTTTGGTGATGTGATCATTTTCCACTGAAGCTTGGTATTATTTATTTATTTTTTTTATTTTTTTTTTGTGTGTAGGAAGAGCTAGAGAAAGAAAATATATGTGATGATGTTTCATGTGGAACAGAGGATGTGCTCACACAGGCCCTGGGTAATGATGAACAACGTGGGCATGTTCGTGGGATGGGTAAGTATATATCGCAACAACAATATTTTCACTTACCCAAGACCATTAAGGGTTACTTGAATAAGGAAAAGAAGAAGATGAATCGACGGTTATCAAAACTTGAAGATGACTTTGAAAGAATGAAAAAAGGTACTCTTTGTGCCACTCCTGCTTCAGAAGGTGCAAGTTGCCAAATAGGGAATGATATTGAGGATGAGGCACTAGAAGAAGATGAAGAACACGGAGAAGGAGCTATTCATGTAAGCAATTAAATTGTAGGCTAAGACTTTTCTGATTTGAGGCTAACATTTTTTATTTTGTAGGATAAATCATGTTATCTTGCAGTTGATGTTCCCTCAAATATAGTTGCCAAAGGATCCGTCATGAATTTTAATGACTTGGGTACTTATTTATTTATATGATTTTATATTTTTATTATATATTTGAATCTTACTTTTGACTTTGATATATTAGGTGAGAACATTGATGTAAATTTGGAAACTAGTCTTCAAGGAGAAGCTTTAATACCGTTTCCACTTGAAGATGAGTTTATCAAGAAAGTCAAAGATACCGTTGGGTATATACTAAGTTGCCCGAGGCACCTAGTCATTCAATTCACTGATTTGGTAGGTTTTTTTGTAAATTTTTTCACCTGCACTAAACAAAATTTGTTATAAGATAATCTATTTAATTATATTAATTTTTGGCAGAACAATATAAGCAAGAAAAAAGTTAGAACAAAGAAGGTTGAGGTGAGAAATGATGCAAAGAAGCATGAGGAGACGAAGGATGCATCAAAGAAGAATGGGGATAGGAATGATGAGTCTAAGAAAGATGAGTCAAATGATGATGAGGGTAGGAACCATGATAAGAAAGGGACAAAAAATGATGAGGAGATGAAGGATGCATCAAAGAAGAAACGACAATTAGACCCCGATGAAGAAAAGGTAAGGGAATTGTTGACTGCAGATGTGCAACTCCTTATGGGCGATAGCATTATTGAGTTGAAAGAGAAAAAGAAAAGTAAGTTGACCGGAAAAGAGCCGGAGCAAAGAAAGGTAATGACGAGAGGTGAGAGGAAGAAAAGGGTCAGAATGACAAGTCCTACTATGTTAATGGCTCAAATGATGGTTTATGGACACATGAAACATGTTGATACTATAAGAGTGCAGTGTGAGAATGATATGTTCGGGTATGATAGCTTCACGTACTTAAGTTGGAATGATTTTGACAGAGTTTTTGCAACGGATGAGTTGAGTGGGGCTGTGGTTACTTCTTATTCAATGTAAGTACTTTAGTTGAATTTAAATGATTGTTCGTTACTTGTTATATTTTATAAGTGGGTTCGTCATCAATGTATGTTGTTAACAGGTACTTGTATGAGCAAATAAAGAATGGTTCAAAAATAGATCATGGAATCTGTTTTGTGACCCCGACTGCAACCATGAACCATGATAAGAAAGGGAAGGCTAGAAATGTTGATGATTCCAGTCGACTTATTGCAGATCGGTTGGGATCGAGAAAGAACAATGACATTGTCCTAGTGCCCTACAATCCCGGGTTTGATTTTGAACAAAGTTTTGTTTTGTTTGATTTACTAGTTGTTTTGTTTGACATGATTCTGGTTTCTGCTCTTTTTTTTTCGTAGACGACATTGGGTGCTCGGTGTACTAGACATGAAAAAAATGAAATGCTATTATCTTGGTTCCATAAGGCCTACCTCTGTCAATCCGCAGTTTAAGCAAATAGTTGATGCGTAAGTAAATAATAGAGATGCACAAATTATTATATTATCTATATAAGGTTTTGGTAATTAATGCAAATCATTTTTTTGGCAGGGCAATTGGATTGTATAACGCAAAAATTGGATCAAAAAAAGCGAGTAAATTCAATTGGGTCAACTCAGCGGTGAGTATTTCTGTTTGTTACCATTGTATATGAATCTTTAATTGTAGCAATGAAGTCATTTCATTCTGTTTGCTTTCTTTGTGGTAATATTTATCTTCAAGTGATATGCAAATTTATGGTATATGGATGACAGTTGAAAGTACCAATATAGTGACTAGGGCTGTTTTGCTGCTGTTCTATTGTTGTTGTTTTAGTTATCTTAATATGAACAGCAGGTGCTGTTTTAGTTTTGCTGCTGTTCTATTTTCTACTGCTGTTTATAATCTTAATCTGCTGCTGTTTATAATCTTAATTTTCTGTTGTTTATAATCTTAATATCTTGCTGTTGTTCTGTTTATAATCTGCTGCTATTCTTATATTAATTTTAATCTGCTGCTGATGTTCTATTTATAATCTGCTGCTGCTGTTCTTTTTATAATCTTCTCAAGGCATTTAACTGGCCATTTATGTCCATAACTTCAGGAGATACTAGAATAATATTTTCCTCGGCTCTTGAATTGCTACCAGACGATTTTGCTTTAGCGCTTGATTGTTTTTTGGAGGGTTTGGGAGTAGTAGTTTTCTGGAAAACTGGTTTCAAAACGGTACTAACCGCTGCAACTGGTTTTAATGCTAAAAGTTTTATTGGTTTTGAAGCGTTTGGGCTTCTGGTTTGTGAATGCGATTTTGACCTTTGATTGACTGCACAATTTAATGATGATTCAGACTGACATTGAGCTGTTGAACTTGAAGAAGAGCTCAATAACCCTGAAGCTGGGGAATGATGAGAAATAACAGATGGTGGCTTAACCTTCAGGCTGATGCTTGATTGTGTTTTGGGGATTAAGCTAACTGCAGGTTTACTAGCTTTCCATTCATCGTTTCTTCTTGCATCGACTGCCGTTGGTTTTTCAATGCTGACCAAAGATCTACGAGGAACAACGCTGCTACCTTTTTTTGACCATTGATTAACAGGAAACTTTGACGAGGGTGATCCTCCTGATGACAGTTTGTTGTTCGTTTTGGAGGGTGAACCAGGTGTAGCGTTTCGTTATTTTGGAACTCGTGCTTCTTCTTGCTGATGATCTAACCTTGTTTCCTACAGATCGGCCACACAAGGGAGATGATCTTGTTGTCTGTGGTGCAGTCTTGATTGGTGATGATGGAGCCGCCCTTGTTTTTTTGGCTCGATAATCCTTCTTTCCTGATGACAAATTGCTGCTTGAGTTAACTCCAGAGGATTTTTTATTTAAAGCTTCAATTTCTTGGAACAATTTAACCTCCATACTTTCAATCTCTTCAATCTTTTTTAACCTTGGACTAGGAAAGAGCTAATATATATATATATATATATATATATATATATATATATATATATATATATTTGTTTAACATGTGTTACTGGTCAATTTTCAGTTTTGTTTCTGTTACTATGATCTCCCATGTAGATCTGATTTGTTACTATGATCTACCACATTCTTAAAATGTTGTTCATATATCTAGGGCTGCTGCTGCTGTTCTTAATTTGCTACGTTCTTAATTTGCTGTTGTTCATACGTTCTATTGTTTGTGTAGTGTCCACTCCAGCCAGGAATCACAGAGTGTGGCTATTATGTGTTGAAATTCATGTAGGAGGTAGTTCGGCAAGGGCTTGTAGTCCTTGAACAAAACAAAGTAAGTTTTCTCATATTCTAATTAATTAACTTTATCTTTGATGATACTATTTTCTCGTATTTTATCTTTTATACAGATTGGTGGAGATAGTAATGCATATACATATGCTGATTTTGATGAGATTCTTGAAGAATGGTTGACCTACGCTTGCCACTTCATTTACACGGACGAGAAGTAGTAGTAGTGATCCAATATATATGCATGTAAACTTTGAACACTTTAGTTTTGTCGTTGTGGGTCAATTGCATGTATGAACATGAAATCGAATTATTTTCAATTGGTATATGTATGAAATGCATTGTTTTGGTACACCAGCAATTCTGTATTTTGGTTTGCGAAATATGATTTAATAGGGAAATCAGTAATTTTAGAAAAAAATAATTAAAAAAAACAGTTAAAAGGATGACATGCAAGAATGAGTGTCATAAAAGGCATGACACGCAAATTTGAGTGTCATAAACAGACGACACAAAAAAATATTATAAATAAAAATATATTAATCACAGACGACACCCTTTCTTGACGTGCAAAATGGGTGTCAAGAATGGAGTGTCAAGGATAGCGTGTCATTGTTCGCGCGTCAAGAGCTTCTTGACACGCATTTTGCGCGTCAAGAAGCTTCTTGACCCCGGCTTCCTTGACGCGCATTTGCGTGTCAAGAAGGCCCTTTCTTGACGCGCAATGCACGTCAAAAAAGCCATTTTTGTAGTAGTGGCTCTAGCAAGGGCAGATTAGATGGGCAAGCTATCAGGAAAGGATCGGTAGTAGACTGGCATAGCTATAGATAAGATCTAGTTATAGATTATGTTGTTATCTTCCTTACTGTTGTAACTTGTTATATATACAAATGAAAAGTTTTTAATTTTCGCTGCTTAGTTATCTCTGTTGTACCATGTATTCATGAGTAAATCCGACACGTGACCCCTCCTGGAGCCAAGACTGGGAGTGGGCGTCACAAATTTGCTTTTGAATATTTACACATTAGTCCCTTATCTGTATAATGACTTAAATGCCCTTTTAGTTAACAGAAAAAATTAACCTTGTTACTCCGAGGGACTCAGATGGCAATAAAATGCAAACCTCAGGTAAAATTTGTTAACAATTTAAAAATCGGATGCATGTGGCAAAAGTAGCCAAACCTCAGGGATGCAAATATTAATTTACTCGTTAGAAAATTTAAGGATGATTTTCCGTTAAATTTTATGTTGGATTAAAATTTTGAAACGTATTTATTATAAAATGAGTTGTTTTAAAAAAAAGAAATATATGGTTTAAATTATAAAAGAAGTTTCTTTTTAAAATTTTAGTAACTATATATTTATTTATAAAGTTTTAAGAAAGAAACAAACTTTTTTTTATCGCAGCCCGTTTTTCTGGCGACTCGCGCCGGCGACACCGAGTTCTCGTCGGATAACATCCAAAATCGACCGAAACACATGCTTTTACTCACTTTTATTACCCAAAACGTTCCTATCATCATTTCAGTCATCAATATCGACTCAAAGCCAACCTTAATTGCGAGTTAATCATACAAAATGTCATAACCCTTCGGAGATTTAAAACCCGAACTAACTCTTTTTTGTTATGTTTGGGGCCGTATAAATTGTTCCTCAACCCTCCTCTCGTCTTTGCGAATCTAGTAACGTCAAAAAACTACTGAAAATCGTCCCTGGTTTGTGAGTTCCGCCGTCGCCGGCGAATTCCGGCGACCTCCCGTTCTCTCGTTTTTCCGGCCAATTAGAGGTAAGTGTTTACACCATCTTGCTCGGTTTTAGTCAAGGAACAAAATCCCCATGTTCATTTTGTCTTTCATTCTCATATTGATGATCAATTTTGAGCTATTAGATCTTGTGTTTTTTGTTGATACCTGATATGTGTGTCGTGTGAAGTATCAAACAAAGTACAAGATCATGTCTAACTAGGTCTGGCCGAACTAGGTCCGAACCTGAAGTTCGGACTGGCCGAACCTGAGGTTCGGCCGATCGGACCAGCGGGTATATATAGGTGATTGGTCTTTGTATTTGTAGTCTTCTGAGCATGTGAGATTTCTTAAGTGTGTGTTTTCAAGGTGTTTCTCTGTGTTGTGTTTCTGAGTGTTTCACTGATTGTAATTGTTCATTTTGATCAATAAAACAATCGGTTAATTACGTTTTAATGTCCGATTAGCTAGATCGAGTAGACGATCCGATGCTCACGCATTTTCAAGTGGTATCAGAACTTTCTGGTTCACTCTACTGATCCGTGGTTGCTATATTTGGATTTTTGAAGCGTTTTTGAAGTTTCTGGAGTTTGTTTTCATGTTGTTCATCAATTCTATCGAGTTTTTGGTGTCAAAATTGTTTCTAAGTCATTTTCTATCAGTTTTTCTGTGTCACAGTATCGAGTTTTGTCAAAATCCGTCTATTTTCGCGCGTTTTGGAAAAATGAGTTCGAAGTTCGGAGTTGTCTGATCAGGTTCGGAGTAACTGCTCCGAACTTGAAGTTCGGTCGATATTCGGTCAAGGTTCGGAGCTGTCTCGGTCAAGGTTCGGAGTGATTTGAGGTTCGGAGCTAGATCGGAGTCTTTTAGGAGTTCGGTCTGTTGATTTTGACTCGGAGCAAGTTCGGACAACGTTCGGAGTTTGGATTTAAGTTCGGACAGAGTTCGGAGGTTAGTTATAAGTTCGGAGAGAGTTCGGCCAGCAGAATCTTAATTTTACGAACGATGTCGGAATTTCACGCGTTTGCTGCAATGCAAAGTGCCATGCAAACCATGCTGAATTTTGATAATGAAATTGGAACAAGTCAGAAAGTTCCCAAATTATTGAAGCTGGAAGATTATCAAAATTGGAAGAAATGATTTTCTGCTTACATTAGCACAAATGACATTGATTTATGGATTCCAATTCGAAAGTTGTATGAACGACCAATGGAAGATGGAGATCTTAAAGAAATTCAAGACTTCGATGCTGACGAAAGAAAAAGTTATGAGCTTGAAAAGAAAGTTTATGGTTAGCTTACTATGGCTTTACCTACTGAATTGCTTCATCAATTTAGCACTTGCAAGAAATCTAAGCAATTATGGGATGCTTTATCTGCAAGATGTGTAGGAAATGCTGATTATAAGAAGAGTCGAAAGAAAGTCTTGAACAAAGAATTTGATAATTTTCAGAATTATAACAATGAAAACATTACTGCTCTAGTTTCAATATTTTCACATTTGATTAGTGAATTGAAGGTTGTTGGAATTGAAAAATCTGACACGGATTTAAAGGAAAAGATCATGGAAGCATTACCTGAAAAGTTAGAGAATTATGTTTTATTGCTCACTCATGACAAGGATTATTCTACCATGACATTTCACGAGCTTACTGGAAAACTTCATGCTCGTGAAATGGAAATGTTAAACTCAAAGAAATCAACTGCTACTTTGCAGAATCCTGAACTGTATCATGGTGAGAATAGTGCAAACATGAGTGCAAAGTCTAAACCAAATCAGAATACCGCACCAAGTGTTGCTTTTATAGATGGAGTTTCAGGAAATTCTGATAATAATTCTTCAAGGGGTTGCAATTTCACAATTCCAAATTTTTCAAGTCAAAATGCTTTTTCAGCTGAATCAACAGATGATTGTGCCAAAATGATTTCTGCATTGATTTCATCATCTTTTGGTTTGATTCTAAAAAATGTTGCTGATGCAAAGTTAACTAGTGAGGATCTTGATGCTCTTGATGATGATCAACTAACTGAATTGGATGTATCTTGGCAATATGCTATGTTGTGTCAAAGATCTAAAAGATTCTTTAAGAAACATGGAAGGAATATTTCTGGTGATAAATTGGGTTTTGACAAGTCCAAATTTAAGTATTACAAATGTTCACAACTTGGACAATTTGCTAAAGATTGTCATCAGGCACATGCAAATAAGTCTGGTGTTCCTCTATCACCAAAGCCTGGTTTTACTCAACCATCTACTAGTAACACAAGCAAGACCACAGCTTTGATGACTCAAAATGATGGTGTATATGATTGGGGTCAACAGTTTGGGTATGATTCATCTGCTTTGATAGTTACTCATGATCAACAAGAAGATTTTTGTTCAGAAACTAGTTCTGATACTAGTTCAATTCCAAGTTCTTATGAATCTGCTGAAAACTTGGAGAGTCTGATGAAAGAAAATGCTTTATTGATGAATAAAGTTCAACAACTGTCTGAGGCATTTGATGTGATTAATTCAGAGTTGAAGATTTCTAAAGATCATGAGAAGGAGTTGACATTAAAAAATGAGTATTTGACCATGGAAATCCAAACATTGAATGAGGTTTTGGAAGTTTTGAAGCAAGATAAGAAGTATGTTGAAATTTCAAAAGCTAATATGTGTGAAGAACAGGATGAGTTGGTAAAAGATATCAAGAAATGGAAGGATGAAGCGGAAGATACAGCTGCTTATTTTCGGAATTTGTTTGATAAATCAAAGGTCAAACTTGATCTGCATACAAAGAATGTTGAAGAGTCAACTGCTAAGATTGAAGCATATCAAGTTGACATGGGAAAGTTGTTGGATGAGAAGCGGGAGTTAGTTCGTGTCAATAAAGTTCAAGCCGCGAATTTGGAGATTCAAAAGCGCAACGAGGATAAATTAAAGAAGGAGTTACATGAGGGACTTGATAATCTGCGTTTGCAAAAATTTGTAACTCACAAGGTTGCAAAGCGATTGATTGTTAAAGAAAAAGAATTTGCTGAGGCTCAACAACAAATTTCTGATCTGAAGGTTCAAGTTCTTGATGCTAATCGATTGCTTAATAATGTCTCAAATTCTCAAGTCTTCACAAGCTTTTTAGCTAATGACGAAAATTTTGAGAAGATGTTTGATAAGACTTCTTCACCCCCTGCTCATATCAAAGAAGCTGTCAAAGAAATGAAGGAACAAATTGAAGAGTTTGATTATTCAAAGGTTTCGTCATCTACTGCTGAGAATGAGAAAGTTGTGCCAAAGAAGAAGAACAGGAAGAATAAGAAAAAGAAGGAAAAGAAATCTACAGTTTCTCCTGCACCTAAGTTTGTATCTGGTTCATCGTCTGCTGATAATGAGAAGTCAGTTACTTCTAGTGACAAGCTTCAGTTTCAACCTGAGTTTGATGAAAAGATCTTTTATGATCAAAAGAATGTCACCAAAGTAAAAGTTGAATTTTCTCGATTAGCAAAGAATGGACATTTTTCACCTGAGGAGAAGATTTCTGGAAAACATGAAGGATTGGGTTTTCACAGGATGCAAAACAATGCTGAGAAGGTTCCAGCATCATCATCTCAAGATTTGAAGAAATTAAAGATGAAACACGTGAAGAAGGAAGTGTTTCAAGCTGATAAAATTCAACCCGAGCGGTTTTATAAACTCAAGGGTTCGGTTCAGT
>JBCNJP010000128.1:264377-288500 GCA_039602395.1 Deinandra increscens subsp. villosa
GGCAGTGAGATTTAGCTAGCTGTCCACCACTGATATCAATGAATGCTCCAGACTCCTGCAAGTGAGAGTCTATTAGCTATATATGTCCGAGTAACGACATTCTTGTTTTACTATTCACTACTACAAAAAACAGCTTTCTTGATGCTTTTTGCGCGTCAAGAAAGGTTGCAGATGATGCACATTTTATGATGTGCACAGTGTGTCATAAAATGGACGTCAATGAAGCCCCCATCATAAATCTGCTTATGACACACATTTTGACACGTCAAGAACTTTGATTTTTAATAAAAAAAATTATTTTTTTAGAATCACTAATTTCCACAGTAAATGACAATTAACCTCCTAATACAAAATAAAATAGATTTATAACAAAATAATGTGTTTAGTATATATAACAAACATTACAAAGTTAACATGAGTTTACAAATGGATTCGGTATGCTAACAATAAACCTATAATAATAAATCTAGCTAACACAATATCATTTGTAGGAAAACGTTTTTTTATCACAGAACGAAAAAAAATACCTGATTCAGTTCTAGCAAAAAAAGGGACGGCTTCCACATAATAATATATAAGTTATAACACCAATGCTTCACATATCAGCCTCCACATTATATGATCTGTGTAGCACTTCAAGTGCAACATAGTATGCACTGCCAACAATATCGCTTAGGCGTTGATCTGCAGATCGACAAGAAATAATTCACTTTTACATCTGGAATGGATATACCTGATTATTTGGATGTGCTTATTAACTCATGATTGCAGTTGTTTAGTGTTTCATACTTGTTGCAACAAAACCATTTAAAAAGGATCCAAACATCCTACAACTAGTTTTGTTATAGCTAAATATATATTTTGATTATTCCATATCACATGATCATTTCTAAACCACACATCCAAACACCCCTTTTGAAGAAAAGATGACTAACCTGGTCTAACGAAATCAGACAAACCGAAATCTATAACCTTCATTAAAGAATCCTCATCTTTAGTACTGATATATGATCAAATATTCATATTTCATACACAAATTCTCCCTGCAAAATGGATTAAAACTAACTAACTGTTACCGAAACAACGAAATAATGTCCCCCTTTTAGTTTTTAGTATTGTCCAGGTCCAAAATCACAAAAGGAATGGAAAAAGAAGAAAACACAAAGAAACAAGCAAAATCTAGAATTTCGGCCTCAGGCACGGCTTATGCCTATCCAGACATGACTGCCTCCAGTGAAGCCCAGAAGAGTTGACTTCTGCTCCTGACTGAACACGAACCGTGCTCCCGAGTCCACACGTTCGTGCCACTGACTTCTGTCAGACACGGCCCGTGCCACTGATCCCGCATGACCCGTGCGCCTGATCTACGAATCTTCCAGCTGATCGACTGACAAACACGACCCAAGCCCTGCTAGGCACGGCCCCTGCCCAACTTTGTTTTCTACCTATAAAAGACAGCTAATCCTTCTCACAATTGTCAAGTTTTGTTCAAGCTTCACCCTCATTTTCATATTCTTATACCATCGTTTAAGCTTTGTTTTTGGTATTGTAGCTACTCGTCAAGATTGTAAGAACTTTATCTTAATAGAATTTGATTGTGTATTTATCTATGAATCTCTCATCTTCTTTTAAGCAAATTCTTAAAGCCATGCTTATGCTCGGCTAAATTCTTACACTTACTTAGGGAAAACATGTCTTTGGCGGGTTGGAAAAGATGTGTTTATAAACTTACCTTAAGGTAAGTTTATTTGATTTTATGAAAACTCTTTTTATTGAAAGTGTATTTTCTAACTCTTTTGAACAAACGTACCTTGCGTATTATACATCATTTGAGGAGTCGAAAGCTCATCAGTCAGAATTGTGACACCCGGCTGGGGGATGATGTATGATCCTAACGGTGACTCGCACCCCATGCAAAGTAATAAGTTCGTGAGTTTAATGTCTATGTAAACAAACACGACTTTCACGCTGACTACGAACTGAAGGTATTGGTTGGGATAAGGGTCAGTAATATTTTGTCACTTCATGGAAGTCAGTGAGATACATGTTTGTGAACTTGGCTCTGGTTACGACTTGCCATGTTTGCGCGAAAGTGGTGCGTGGAGGAAATGAACCTTAGACCCTTATAAAGATGTTTTCATAATAACTTAATCTGATGTGTGGGTTGTTCCCATACTGGTTCATTACAACGTATTAGAGTGTAATGGCGCCGACGACCCTTCGAGCCCTACAACTACATTACATTTATTCTTACTTTATTTATTATTCCCAGAGCGGTCCTTTCATGATCCTTACGGGAAAACAAGAGGAACGCCAGACAGGATTCTAGGCTGAAAAGGGGTCCTCCTCATCTAACAAGTAATAATCTTAAGGAAAAGGTATAAACAAACAGATTATTAACCTCGCGAATGATAAGTCCCACAAGTAATACTATCTTCCTCTGAATACGCTATAACCCCGCCTCTATATTTATATTTACATTTATTTTTACATATCTAACCTATCTTCCTCCAAAGTATAAAATACATCTTGGCCAGGTTATCATGAAGACTATTTACCAAAAAAGACTCCATTTCCCTTGTATCCATGGATGACCTATGAATCTTACCAATACTATACTGCTCCACGATGGGTGTGCTTGCCCGTGAATATGGTGAAATAGTATTGTTTTAAGATTACGTGTTTATAAATTACAAAATGTGTCATCAATATTGCCATATTTTTATATACACTACATGCGCACCAAGCTTTTTGGCGCCGTTGCAGGGGATACAAAAACAATGATTTTTGAGAAAATGTCCATGTTAACGGCCTAGCCATTGTTCATATTTAGTATTTTCTTTCTCTTATTTTTCTTTTTCTTTAGAAACATATACAAGTTACTTTATACACTTTCTATTTTCTTTTATATAGATTGTACACTAACTTACAAAGTGTATTGATCACACATAACTTATGTTGATTTTCCTTTTCTTGTAATTATATACATGTTTACATCTCAGTTTCTACTGTTTTGATTTCAAGACGTGCATGAGCCACACCACCTGGCGAAATTCAACCCCCACTTCCTGAACCAGAACGTTTATCCGACAAAGACTTGAAAACAGATCAAGAAATGTAGCACACACCATCCACAACCCACCTACCACTTTAAGTATCCAAAATCCACCCATGGCTGAAAAACGCACCATCCTGGATTTCCTAAGGCCTAATGCTTTGCATTTGGGCACTGCTATTACCCTTCCCGCCAACGAGGCAGACACATTTGAAATTCGACCCTAAGTGGTGCAGATGATCCAAAACTTTGCAACATTCAGTGGCCTCGCTGACGAAGACCCTCATATTCATATTACAAGTTTACTTGAAATTTGTAGTACTTTCAAACACACGGGAGCCTCTACCAACACCGTGAAACTCCGTATTTTCCCCTTTTTCCTCAAGAACCTTGCTAAGGCAAGGTTGGACGCTCTACCAAATGATTCTATAACCACTTGGGAAGGTCTTGTTCAGAAATTCGTTTACAAATACGTACCACCTGCCAAAACAGCCAAACTCATAACCAGAATTAACGCCTACACTTAAGAAGACGGTGAGTCGTTGTATGATACTTGGGAGCGTTTCAAAGAACTTTTGAGGAGATGCCCTCATCATGGATTAGAGATCTGGCAACAAATTCCTATATTCTATAACGGTTTGCTATATTCTATAACGGTTTGCTATATTCTATAACGGTTTGCTCGCGCAAACACGCTAGCTTCTCGAATCCAACTCTAGAGGCATCATTGGAAATCGGAGCCCTGATGAAGTTTTCGAAAAAATAGAGGAGATTGCTCAAACCAGTTTTCAGTGGCATAGCTCGTGCGGTTGTACGGCGAGGGTGCCTGGACTATTCAATCTTGATATCTCAACCGCACTTCAAGCTCAGATTGAGTCACTCACCTCAAAAATCAAGAGCTCGAGACCAGCAAATCAGTCGCCACCGTTTTAGCCTGCATCCCAAAACAGCCAGCAAAAATCCACAAATCAGTCGTTCAATTCTTCTCAGGGAAGAAATCCTAAAAAGCCCGAAGGTTCCCTATCCCGGCAGACTTGCCAAGATGAAGTCTGAAGAACAGTTCGGTAAGTTTATGAATCTCCTGAAGTAACTACACATCAACCTACCTTTCATTGAAGTCCTATCCCAGATGCCGAAGTACACCAAATTCATGAAGGATTTTCTCTCCAACGAGAGAAAAATCGTTGAACTAAACTTGGTTAGTTTGAGCGAAGAATGCTCTACCATCCTCTCAAGCAAGCTACCCAAGAAGCAATTAGATCCCAGTAGTTTCACTCTTCCATGTTCCATTGGAGGAATCACTGTCCAGAACGTACTCACTGACCTTGGAGCTAGCATCAATCTTATGCCAGCTTCCATGCATCAGAGACTGGACCTCAGAACTCCCACACCTACCCGGATGAGCATCCAACTTGCTGATCCCGCTGAAAACCTCCTAGTTCAGATAGAGTTCAGATAGAAGAGTTCGTTTTCCCTGCTGATTTTGTTATTCTCGACATGGAGGAAGATGCGAAGGTACCCCTCATCTTAGGAAGACCTTTCCTTGCAACCTCACAAGCAGTAGTAGACATGAGCAGCGGGATGCTAAAAATCAAGTTCGACAACAAGGAAATCAACTTCGATGTTGGTAAGAAGGTAGACGAAAACATACATGTGGTGGATTGCATCGAGTCAGGCCTAAAATTTGCCTACCAACGCATGGAAGGAGCCTCACCTCCACCCATCACATCCTAGAGCCAGCAATGCGGGTCCAGCCAGCGGATCCATAAATAAACTTGGCGCATTTTCATGGCGGCTTACTATGAATGTCTAAGATGAAAGATTTAATGAATTGGTTGCCCCATCAAGAAAACATCTCAAGGACGATAACATGTCTCTCCTTTTCAATTAAACTTTCAGTCTTAGAACAATATTATATTAGGACTAATAAAGTAGTTTTTATTTCTAGTAGCTATCATTTAGTAGATATCCGGATATCGCGGTTCGCTCGATGTAATGTCGTAACATCGGATCAGCATGAGTCAACCTATCATGCATGGAACACAGGCAAATTTCCCAGGTACCCGGTAGAGTTTTATATTTTCATTTAAGTATGTAGGTTTGAAACTACCACCGCAATAAAGAGGACAGAAAGCTGTATATAATGCAGAAACTAGAAAGAAGTCTATCCAGCAACCATCAAAGAGTCCATGGCCGGGTAGGAACAAAGAAAACTCTCTATGACCATTTCTATCCTTAAACTCGTTTAAATTCCATAATGCTTTCTTTTTGCATATTTTTCATATTGAGGGCAATGTGCAATTTAAGTGTGGGGACGAGATTGGGAAATTGGTCAATTCGCTGGAAACGTAGATCTTTTGAATGTCCAACACAGCCTTACACAAAATCCTATTTTCATGGTCTAGCAAAACCATTAAAAAAAGAACTCTTGAAATAAATAAGTCTGTAAAATCGTCAGTCTTTGTGAAAAAGAACAGTGTTATCCAAAAGAAGACCAGAAATCTATTTTCCTTATTTGAGTATACATCGAGATATTTTGGGTACAAAAATAGAACAAAAAGTTTACTTTTAAACAACTAAGTACTTAAACCCTTTTCCCCATATTTTTGGTGAGAATCTGAGCCTAACTGCATATACATAACTAACATGCTCTTTTCTTGTAAAAAATGAGAGAAACCAAGTAACTCAAACAAACCAGAACTTGTTGTATGTATACATCCCAAGATGGAGAAAGTCGGGAAAATTTTCACGGGAATAAGACACATAGGATTAACCCATTTTATTTTCTTTACATACCCATAAAACATCCCTTAGATAACCCTTTTGAGCATATTCCCTTTCAGTTCTAAAACCCACAAATTTAATTGCAAAAATAACCCCAAAAGCCAAATTGCCTTTTTTATTTTTAACACCTTATATTCGCAAAACTTATGATCTAAGATAAAATCTTTCAAAAATAAGTGACAACCACTCTATTCTTGTACAAATGTAATATACGTAGTTAATTCCGTAGCTGTATTTGTCCCCAAAAAAATTATGTTATTTTAAGGGCAAACTCAAGAAAAAGCCCTTGAAACCTTAGAGTCACACAAAGCTTTTGAAAAAAGAACATAGTTTGCAACTTTAGCACTTTTTAACCAAACACTTCCAAACCCTTAGCCACAACTTACCCTTTCAAACCCTTAAGCCCTCATGATGTTTATGTGGAATCCGGTGAGATCTGTAGAGGTTTGATCTCACACCAAGCCTATGACCCTTGCTTGATTGTGACACCCGAGAATTTCAAGGTTAACTTCCGTTAGACAAACCCGTTAGTTACGTTATAAGTAGCTAAATACATAACTAGGCCGAATACGTCCACGACCTTTGGTTGATCACCGAACCCGCCCATAAGTGTTATGTATTTATCATTGATTATCTTTATGTGCAATGTGATGTAAATACATGACTTACTATTGTGAATAGCATGATTAATTGCAAATACTTGATTATGTGAAAACTTGCCCATTTTGGTCTCCAGCGAAACTACTGGGCGAAATTATAGTGTCGCCCGGTAGTTAGCCAAGACAACCCGATAACACGAGACCAGAGCCAGTTTCGCCAACTAGCGAAACTGCCAGCGAAATTAGCCCCTGATATAAATAAACTTAATAAACCCTAGTAGCCTCATTTGCTCAAACCACACCACAAACACACACTCTCCTCTCTGATTTCGGCCAAGGCAAAAGAGGTCACCAGGGAGTCAATTTCCAGTCCCTGAATCATCATCCATCATCATCTAAACCATCCCGTGAGTCCTAATCCTTGAGTCCTTATGTTTACTTTGGGTTTTCATTAAAAAGCATGCTAGAATCTTCATGATAACGCTTGAAATTGAACCTGAGATGTTGTATATGCTAGATCTATTATAAAGTTAGCAACTTTACGTTTAAAATCCAATCATGTTAGAGATTTATGCTAGTTTAGCCATTTTAGGGTTTTGAACTTGTTTTGGCGAATCGATGATAAAACTGCATGTAAATGTGTTAAAGCTTGTTGATTTATGTTAGTAAATGCCCATAGATGCTAGATAATGAATTGCATGTATGATCAGAAGCTGTTAGGTTGATTTTTAGACAAATCCGTATGTTTTTCGCGACCAGCGAAACTAGTGTTCTCTGGGCGAAACTAAGTAGCGAAATTGTGTATCCTTCCAGCGACACTGACCAGCGAAACTATAGTGTCGCCGGGAACCTGACCAGACCAGCTCGAGCGAAACTATCGAGCGAAATACCTGAACGAAAGTTCAAACCAGTTTCCCTGCGAAACTAGGCTAGCGAAACTGCGTCAGCAGTTTCGGGCGAAACTAGCCTAGCGAAACTGTGTTACCGGGCACTGCCTAGCGAAAGTGCTGCCCGTGCACCTAGCGAAACTGCCTAGCGAAACTATGCTAGCGAAACTAAGGCCTGACCTAAAAACCAAACTTGTGAAATTGTTTAAGTGTTATGCCATGACTTGCATGATTTTGCCATGATGAAATCTGTTTGATATCTGATTCAAATGAACCCTTGTTTATGATCAACCATTGGTGTCGTGTGTCGGTATGTCGAGTCATAGTTGCAACGTGCTATGTTATGGGCCATAGTGACGTTAAGTAAAGATTAGACACGAAACTAATACTTAAGACCTAAACGTGTTCTAGGTCTTCGTTAAACAACAACATACTTGGATACTTAGCAAGTGTAGCAGTGCAACCAAAGGTGAGTGTCACTAACCCGCTTAACGTGAGTCCGTTGGGCCACACCGAATAACTTAACGAAAAACAATGCTGACAAATTCGAGAGTGCTAGGCACCTCACTGATAAACCTGAGAACACGGGATGCTTGGCACCCACTTGACGAACTGAAGTGTATTATGGGAACACTTGTGAATTCTGAATAAATGATTTCTGAAACGAAAACTGTTTTAATATGGCTAGTGTAGGTTAAAGTCTAAACCATATGATATCACATGTTTTCTAAGGATGCCTTATAACTTAAAAGTCCTCAACTTAATTGTGCCATTAATTTGTGAAAGCGAGGGGATGTTGGGTAGATCTACTGGAGTTTGACAAACTCCGCCCCGTGGCACGGGGAGTGCACGGAGGTACAATATCAGCCTATTTGCCCGTGGTCCCGAGAGGACACGGGGGAGGCAGAAAACGCGATGGCTTGGCCCGCACCGTACGGGATGGCTCGGCCCCCACAAAATAAGTCAGCTTTGGTACAAACTTCCTTAGAGCATGGAACAACGGATTAGCTACCCGCGATATCGGTTGAGTCCTTTAACTTTACGGAACTAGTACATACCCGATGACGTGGTCACGGACAAAACATTTATAAACTGAGAATTAATTACAAGCATTGCTTTTCACAAATGAATATTATGTAAGTACATTTTGATACGAATTATGATTATGAGACCGGGCCAATGCATGACAAGCCCACTGTGAACTCACCAACCGTTAGGTTGACACTTGCGTGGTTTAAACTTTTGCAGATCGCTAAGGAGTATCCGGAGCGGGTTGGCATGGCACTTGAAGATCCTTGTTTTGATTTAAACTAATTTGGGAATTTTAAAACAATGTTAACTTTGTAAAGCACGTGGTTAGTGCTAAAAGACAATATTTTATTCCGCTGCGTTATATCTGAAACTTTATCTATAATTTGTGTTTGGACTAACCCTGATTCGTTTAGTATTTGTAACTGTGGTTGTGGATCCTGGTCTAGTCACGCCCCTTAACGGTATAAACTCCGTTAGTGGTATTTTGGGGGTGTGACAGATTGGTATCAGAGCCATAGGTTGCAGAGAACTGGAATCATTTTTGAAAACGATTTGGAAACTGCAACTTGAAAACCTTGGTTACAAAACAAACAAACAAATTCCCAAAGACAAAATTTTTACGTGCCAACCTGGGATACTCGCTCTGCTGTGTAAGTAAAAGCTTAGTACGTACAGATATATGTATATATATATATAAGTATATATATATAGACCGTGTCTAAGTAGTCTAACGGAAGGACCTTAGGAAATTTTCACACACGAACGCGAAGTGCGACTGTAAGTACGAACACTACTCTGGGGAAAGCGACAACGAAACGATGCTACACGCTACGTCCTGATTTCTACTACGACGACTACGCCGACGGTGACTTTATGGGAAGCCGACCTTCGACGATAGCAATTACGACGTTCTCTAACGACGCCTCGATTTTGCACAAAATTTTCTGGACTAATAGTGGGATAACGGGAACTGGCTAACATACATATTATGGGATATGTATGAGAATATAACTGTGACTGAACATTGGCTACTTTAACTGTTCAGCAAGATGTCTGGAAGAGGAAACGGAAGAGGCGGTATTCACATGACGCCTGCACAGCTGCAAGCGATGATCGCTGAACATGTGCAAGCCGCGGTGGCAGCCGTCCAAGCTGCATATGCCGCACAGGGAAACCAACACCACTGTACGTTCAAGTCCTTCATGGACTGTAAGCCGATGATGTTTTCCGGCGAAGAAGGAGCTGTAGGACTCCTCCGATGGATTGAGAAGTCCGAGAAGGTCTTCTCCATGTGTAACTGTCCAGCTGAAAGCAGAGTGAAATTCGCCACTGGTACTTTTGAAGGAGCTGCACTCTCCTGGTGGAACGCTGAGATTCAAATGGTTGGGCTAGAAGCGGCTGACAACATGCAGTGGGCAGCATTTAAAGAGCTGATCATGGAAGAATACTGTCCACGTGACCAAGTGAAGAAGCTTGAGGGTGAATTCCTGAACTTGAAGATGTCTGGGTCTGAGATTGAGCAATACACTGCACGATATCACGAATATGAGGTTTTGTGCCCCTCAATGGTTGATGCTGAATTCAAACGCGTCGAGCGTTACCTGGAAGGCCTCGCGCCTCAAATCAAGGGACTGGTAACTGCCAGCAACCCCGCAAACGTGCAGCAAGCCATTCGTTTGGCTCACAAGCTTACCGATCAAGAGGTCGAGAAAGGTACCCTACCTGCAAAAGCTACTGAAAAGACTGCCTTGAGTGGCAAGAGAAAGGCTGAAGATGAAGCTCCTGAAAACTCGTTGAATGTTCAAAGTGTGGGTAACAGTACTGGGAGGTCTTTCAACTCCCAAGGTCAGAGCAAGAGATCAGGGAACAACAGCAGCAACTACCGCCAGGGCGGCAATGGTCAGAGCAACTACAGGGGTAACCTGCCCTTGTGCAACAGATGTGGGAAGCATCATGCTGGTGCTTGTAGGAAGAATGTGAACTGTGAAAGGTGTGGCAAGGGAGGCCACGAAGCAAAGGACTGTTGGGCGACCTTGCCCGAGCAACAAAATCGCCCCAGAAGAAACAACAACTATGGGAACAATCGGGGTAATGGAAACAACGGTCAGAATCAGAACAACAACAACAATGGGGGAGCACGTGGCTGCTTTGAGTGTGGTGCTCAAGGGCACATCAAGAGAGACTGCCCTCAGCTAAGAAGGCAAGGTAATGGTAATCAGGGAAATAATGGTGGAAACCCGGGTAACGGGAATGGTAATGGGAATGGCAATGGAAATGGTGGAAACGGGAATGGTGGAAATGGTAGAGGCCGAGCTTTCGTCATGGGCCAGGGTGAAGCTCGCAATGATGCCAACGTGATTAACGGTAAATTTATTTTGAACGGTTTCTTTGCTACTGTTTTATTTGATTCTGGTGCTGAGAAAAGTTTTATTTCCACTAAATTTGCTAGAATAATTAATGCTAAACCGATTGCCCTAGACGCTAAATATGTGGTAGAACTAGCAAATGGTAAACTTCATGATACTACCCAGATAGTTAAGGATTGTAAGCTAGAACTAGCAGGCCATACCCTAGGAATTGACCTGATGCCTTTCCCAATTGGTAGTTTCGACGTTATAGTAGGAATGGATTGGTTATCCGAGAATCGGGCTGAAATCTTATGTAAAGAAAAAGTGGTTCGTATTCCACTCGAAGACGGCAAAGAATTAACGGTTCAAGGTGAAAAAGGTGGAGTAGTAACTGGTATTATCTCGTTTCTCAAAGCTCAGAAATGCCTCCGTAAGGGTCACTTCGCGATTCTTGCAAACGTCACTGACACGACACATCCCGAGCGCAAAATTGATGATTACCCGATAGTTCGCGACTTTCAAGACGTATTTCCTGAAGATCTGCCTGGTTTGCCTCCGTTTCGACAAGTTGAATTTGGGATTGATTTAGCTCCAGGTGCCGCTCCGATCGCACGCGCACCTTATCGATTGGCTGTAAGTGAACTCAACGAACTCTCCTCACAACTGCAAGAGCTACTCGACAAGGGGTTTATTCGTCCAAGTTCGTCTCCATGGGGAGCTCCGGTACTGTTTGTTAAGAAGAAGGATGGAACGTTCCGCATGTGCATCGACTACCGAGAGCTTAACAAAGTTACGATCAAGAATCGGTATCCACTTCCTCGAATCGACGATCTCTTCGATCAACTACAGGGTTCCAGCTACTTCTCAAAGATTGATCTACGGTCTGGATATCACCAGCTTCGTGTCCGTGAAGAGGATGTACCTAAGACTGCTTTCAGAACTCGGTATGGTCACTACGAGTTCCTGGTTATGCCGTTTGGGCTAACCAATGCACCGGCTGTGTTTATGGATTTAATGAATCGAGTGTGCAAGCCGTACCTCGACAAGTTCGTAATAGTCTTCATCGACGATATTTTGATCTACTCCAAGTCAAAGGAAGAACACGAGGAGCATCTGCGACTTATATTGGAATTGCTCCGTAAGGAACAGCTTTATGCTAAGTTTTCGAAGTGCGACTTTTGGATCCGCGAAGTCCAGTTTCTTGGACACATTGTAAATGAGGAAGGAATCCATGTAGATCCAGCCAAAGTGGAAGCAATTAAGAACTGGTCTACCCCAAGAGCGCCAACAGAGATCCGACAATTTTTAGGGCTTGCCGGATATTATCGAAGGTTTATCAAGGGTTTCTCTCAACTGGCTCAACCCTTAACGGCCTTAACGCACAAAGGAGTGCAATACAGATGGGGTGAAAAGGAAGAGCGCGCATTCCAAACGCTCAAGGATATGTTATGTTCGGCTCCAATTCTTGCGTTACCCGATGGAATAGACGACTTTGTGGTTTACTGCGATGCATCGATTCAAGGACTCGGTTGCGTGTTGATGCAACGAGATAAAGTAATTGCCTATGGGTCCAGGCAACTAAAGGATACTGAAAAGAATTATACAACGCATGATTTGGAAATGGGAGCCGTTGTTCATGCACTTAAGATTTGGAGACACTACTTATATGGAACAAAGTGCACGATATTCACCGACCATAAAAGTCTACAGCACATCTTCGATCAGAAAGACCTCAACATGCGACAACGACGGTGGGTCGAGTTACTGAATGATTATGATTTGGCTATTAAGTATCATCCTGGAAAAGCCAACGTTGTGGCCGATGCCCTGAGCAGAAAAGAATACGAAAAGCCTCGTCGGGTACGAGCACTTCAACTCACAATACATTCAGGATTACCGGATCGAATCCGTGACTGCCAACGAGAAGCTTTGAAAGCAGAAAACTTCGCAGCTGAAGCACTGCGTGGTGTAGATGGCCATTCTGAAGTTAAGTCTGATGGACTCACATATTATAATGACAGAATCTGGGTTCCTTTGTTTGGAAGTCTCCGTGAGCTCGTGATGGACGAGGCTCACAAGACAAGATACTCGGTGCACCCTGGATCGGATAAAATGTATCAGGACTTGAAGAATCTTTATTGGTGGCCGAATATGAAAGCCGACATTGCTCGATATGTGGCTAAGTGTTTAACATGTTCAAGGGTCAAGATTGAATACCAAAAGCCTTCTGGTTTACTACAACAACCAAAGATCCCAGAATGGAAGTGGGAGGATATCTCAATGGATTTTGTAACAGGATTACCTCATCGATCAAATCAACCGGATGCGATTTGGGTTATTATCGATCGGTTAACCAAATCTGCACATTTCATTCCAATGAAGGAAAGTGATAACATGGATAAGTTGACAAAGCTGTACATTGACCGAATTGTGAAGCTTCACGGTGTGCCTAAGACTATCATTTCTGATCGAGATCCTCGATTCACCTCCCGGTTATGGCAATCAATGCAGGAAGCATTGGGAACCCGACTAGACATGAGTACAGCTTATCACCCGCAGACTGATGGTCAGACGGAACGAACGATTCAAACCTTAGAAGATATGCTCCGAGCTTGTGTTCTGGATTTTGGAAAGGATTGGGAGACTCACCTTCCACTGGTGGAGTTCTCTTACAACAATAGTTATCATTCAAGTATAGGTGCTGCACCTTTTGAAGCACTTTATGGCAGAAAATGTAGATCGCCCGTGTGTTGGGCTGAAACAGGTGAGAAAGGGCTCACTGGACCGGACGTTATCCATGATATGACCGAACGGATTATTCAAATCAGACAACGGCTAGCTGCAGCGCGTGATCGACAAAAGAGTTATGCCGACAAACGTCGTAAACCTTTGAAGTTCGAGGTAGGCGACAAGGTGTTGTTGAGGGTATCTCCCTGGAAGGGAGTAATACGCTTCGGAAAGCGTGGAAAGTTAAATCCTCGCTACATCGGACCATTTGAAATTATTGGGGAAGTAGGCCCGGTGGCCTATCGATTGCAACTCCCTGCTGAACTCGATGGAGTTCACAACGTGTTTCACGTTTCCAACCTAAAGAAATGTCTGGCTGAAGACATCGAAATAATTCCTTTGGAGGAATTGGAAATTGACGAACATCTGAGATTTATTGAGCAACCAGTAGAAATCATGGAACGCGAGGAGAAAGCCCTCAAACGTAGCAAGATTCCGATCGTCAAGGTGCGATGGAACTCAAGACGTGGACCTGAATATACTTGGGAACGTGAGGATCAGATGAAGAAAAAGTATCCTCACCTGTTCGAGCAAACGTCCACGGAAACTCATGGTATGATTTAATTTTGGGGACCAAAATTCCTTAACGGGAGGAGGATGTGACAACCCTAAAACTTTTTGCTTTCTTTCCCCAGCGACGATAGCAACGACGACAGCTGATGCTGCGAACGCTACGACACAAGAATAATTTTCGGGACGAAAATTCCAATTTCAGGGGAATGATGTGACACCCGAGAATTTCAAGGTTAACTTCCGTTAGACAAACCCGTTAGTTACGTTATAAGTAGCTAAATACATAACTAGGCCGAATACGTCCACGACCTTTGGTTGATCACCGAACCCGCCCATAAGTGTTATGTATTTATCATTGATTATCTTTATGTGCAATGTGATGTAAATACATGACTTACTATTGTGAATAGCATGATTAATTGCAAATACTTGATTATGTGAAAACTTGCCCATTTTGGTCTCCAGCGAAACTACTGGGCGAAATTATAGTGTCGCCCGGTAGTTAGCCAAGACAACCCGATAACACGAGACCAGAGCCAGTTTCGCCAACTAGCGAAACTGCCAGCGAAATTAGCCCCTGATATAAATAAACTTAATAAACCCTAGTAGCCTCATTTGCTCAAACCACACCACAAACACACACTCTCCTCTCTGATTTCGGCCAAGGCAAAAGAGGTCACCAGGGAGTCAATTTCCAGTCCCTGAATCATCATCCATCATCATCTAAACCATCCCGTGAGTCCTAATCCTTGAGTCCTTATGTTTACTTTGGGTTTTCATTAAAAAGCATGCTAGAATCTTCATGATAACGCTTGAAATTGAACCTGAGATGTTGTATATGCTAGATCTATTATAAAGTTAGCAACTTTACGTTTAAAATCCAATCATGTTAGAGATTTATGCTAGTTTAGCCATTTTAGGGTTTTGAACTTGTTTTGGCGAATCGATGATAAAACTGCATGTAAATGTGTTAAAGCTTGTTGATTTATGTTAGTAAATGCCCATAGATGCTAGATAATGAATTGCATGTATGATCAGAAGCTGTTAGGTTGATTTTTAGACAAATCCGTATGTTTTTCGCGACCAGCGAAACTAGTGTTCTCTGGGCGAAACTAAGTAGCGAAATTGTGTATCCTTCCAGCGACACTGACCAGCGAAACTATAGTGTCGCCGGGAACCTGACCAGACCAGCTCGAGCGAAACTATCGAGCGAAATACCTGAACGAAAGTTCAAACCAGTTTCCCTGCGAAACTAGGCTAGCGAAACTGCGTCAGCAGTTTCGGGCGAAACTAGCCTAGCGAAACTGTGTTACCGGGCACTGCCTAGCGAAAGTGCTGCCCGTGCACCTAGCGAAACTGCCTAGCGAAACTATGCTAGCGAAACTAAGGCCTGACCTAAAAACCAAACTTGTGAAATTGTTTAAGTGTTATGCCATGACTTGCATGATTTTGCCATGATGAAATCTGTTTGATATCTGATTCAAATGAACCCTTGTTTATGATCAACCATTGGTGTCGTGTGTCGGTATGTCGAGTCATAGTTGCAACGTGCTATGTTATGGGCCATAGTGACGTTAAGTAAAGATTAGACACGAAACTAATACTTAAGACCTAAACGTGTTCTAGGTCTTCGTTAAACAACAACATACTTGGATACTTAGCAAGTGTAGCAGTGCAACCAAAGGTGAGTGTCACTAACCCGCTTAACGTGAGTCCGTTGGGCCACACCGAATAACTTAACGAAAAACAATGCTGACAAATTCGAGAGTGCTAGGCACCTCACTGATAAACCTGAGAACACGGGATGCTTGGCACCCACTTGACGAACTGAAGTGTATTATGGGAACACTTGTGAATTCTGAATAAATGATTTCTGAAACGAAAACTGTTTTAATATGGCTAGTGTAGGTTAAAGTCTAAACCATATGATATCACATGTTTTCTAAGGATGCCTTATAACTTAAAAGTCCTCAACTTAATTGTGCCATTAATTTGTGAAAGCGAGGGGATGTTGGGTAGATCTACTGGAGTTTGACAAACTCCGCCCCGTGGCACGGGGAGTGCACGGAGGTACAATATCAGCCTATTTGCCCGTGGTCCCGAGAGGACACGGGGGAGGCAGAAAACGCGATGGCTTGGCCCGCACCGTACGGGATGGCTCGGCCCCCACAAAATAAGTCAGCTTTGGTACAAACTTCCTTAGAGCATGGAACAACGGATTAGCTACCCGCGATATCGGTTGAGTCCTTTAACTTTACGGAACTAGTACATACCCGATGACGTGGTCACGGACAAAACATTTATAAACTGAGAATTAATTACAAGCATTGCTTTTCACAAATGAATATTATGTAAGTACATTTTGATACGAATTATGATTATGAGACCGGGCCAATGCATGACAAGCCCACTGTGAACTCACCAACCGTTAGGTTGACACTTGCGTGGTTTAAACTTTTGCAGATCGCTAAGGAGTATCCGGAGCGGGTTGGCATGGCACTTGAAGATCCTTGTTTTGATTTAAACTAATTTGGGAATTTTAAAACAATGTTAACTTTGTAAAGCACGTGGTTAGTGCTAAAAGACAATATTTTATTCCGCTGCGTTATATCTGAAACTTTATCTATAATTTGTGTTTGGACTAACCCTGATTCGTTTAGTATTTGTAACTGTGGTTGTGGATCCTGGTCTAGTCACGCCCCTTAACGGTATAAACTCCGTTAGTGGTATTTTGGGGGTGTGACATTGATCCTCTTCGGTATGAGTGACCACTCAAACGTTTGTATATATACTAACCCCGAGAGTTGAGTGATCCCTTGTGAGGTGTACTTGGTTGAATAAACCTAAACTTTTACAGTAACTTTGTCTGTAGCTTTTAATATTTCAATAAAAATAGAATGAACATGGCAAAAAGAGAAAAGAGGTCGAAGTAGGTGGAGAACGAGTTTCTCGACACAAGATTGCAAATGAAGACTTATATTTATCCTTGGGTTTGCTAAATCTTGTCATTTGGGTTTTGCTTGAGGACAAGCAAAGATCTAAGTGTGGGGATGTTTGATATACAATCAAATATATATATATATATATATATATATATATATATATATATATATATTTCATACACAAATATTCCCCCGCAAATGGACGAAAAGTAACTAACTATTTCCGAAACAATGAAATAGTGTTTCCTTTTTAGTTTTTAGTATTGTCGAGGTCCAAAATCACAAAAGGAACGAAAAAATGAAGAAAACACGAAGAAACAAGCAAAGTTCCAGAATTTAGGCCTGAGGCACGACCCCTGCATGCCTCCAACGAAGCCTAGAAGAGTTGACTTTTGCTCCTGACTCCACACGACTCGTGCTCCCGAGTCCACACGGCCCGTGCCACTGACTTCTGTCACAGACGGCCTGTGCCACTGATCCCACACGGGGCGTGCACCTAATTCACGAATCCTCCAGCTGATCGACTAACAGGTAAGGCCCGTGCCCAACTTCGTTTTCTGCCTATAAAAGGAAACCAGTCCTCCTCACAATTGTCAAGCATTGTTTAAGCTTCACCCTCGTTTTCATCTTCTTATACCATCTTTTGAGCTTTGGTTTTGGTGTTGTAGCTATTCGTCAAGATTGTAAGAACTTTATATTAATAGAATTTGATTTTGTATTTGTCTATGAATCTCTCATCTTCTTTAAGCAAATTCATAAAGCCATGCTTATGCTAGGCTAAATTCTTATGCTTACTTGGGGAAAACAAGTCTTTGGCTAGTTGGTAAAGATATGTTTATAAACTTACCTTAAGGTAAGTGTATTTGATTTTATGAGAACTCTTTCTATTGAAAGTGTATTTTCTAACTCTTTTGAACAAATGTACCTTGCGTATTATAGACCATTTGAGGATTCGAAAGCTCATCAGTCGGAATCGTGACACCCGATTGGGGGACGATGCATGATCCTAACGGTGACTCGCATCTCATGCAAAGTGATACGTTTGTGAGATTTATGTCTATGTAAACAAACATGACTTTCACGCTAACTACGCCCTGAAGGTATTGGTTGGGATAAGGGTTAGTAATATTTTGTCACTTCATGGAAGTCAGTGAGATACATGTTTGTGAACTTGGCTTTGGTTACGACTTCCCATGTTTCCACAAAAGCGGTGCGTGGAGGAAACAAACCTTAGTCCCTTATAAAGATGTTTTTCATATTAACTTAATCTGATGCGTGGGTTGTTCCCCTGCTGGTTCATGACAACGTATTCGAGTGTAACGACGCCGACGACTCATCGGGTCCTACAACTACATTATATTTACTCTTACTTTATTTATTACTCCCAGAGTGGTCCTCTCATGATCCTTATGGGGAGACGAGAGGAACACAAGACAAGATTCCAGGTTGAAAAACGATCCTCCTCTTCTGGGAAGTAATAATCTTAAGGAAAAGGTATAAACAAACTGATTATTAACCTCGTCTTTGATAAGTCCCCCAAGTAATATTATCTTCGACTGAATATGCTATAACCCCACCTTTATATTTATATTTATATCAATTTTTACATATCTAACATATCTTCCGCCAAAGTATAAAATACATCTTTGCCAGGTTATCGATGAAGACTATTACCAAAAAAAATACTCAATTTCCTTGTATCCATGGACAACCTCGGAATCTTACCCATACTATACTGCTCCACGATGGTGCACTTGCCCATATATGTGGTGAAATAGTATTGCTTTAAGATTACGTGTTTATAAATGTAACAACTTATGTACAAAATGTGTCATCAATATTGCCATATATTCATATACACCACACCCACACCAAGTACTAAAAAGAAAGTTCTACACAAAGTGTTTTAGTATGTACAAGTGGAACCCGCGCTTCGCCGCGGAGTTGACCCGTTGGCATTTCCTCATATTAATAGTATAAAAGATCTAATTTTGCTAAGTAAACTAAAAATTTGGTAAGCATCACAAATCATATATTTTAATTCTTTGGGGGGCCTTGAAACTGCTTCTATATAACCCATTCATCACCATAACCTTCGTTTGAAGCAGGTTTTGAATCTGTCGTTTCTGCATGAATATGTCATCAAAGCTTTCATTTCTCCCACCTTCAAAATCTTTAAAATCACACGTATATATTAAAGCAACTAATTACCTGTCATGACCAACTAAGTTTTGTGCTTTCAATGAATCATATCAACAACCCATCTTTGCTTTGGATAAAAATTTAACCCAGTGATCTAGCAAGAAAAAATGTTTAGTGTTGTTAACCATGAAGAAATGTTTTCAACTTCCCTTTCCTTTATAATTTTTCCTAAATTTATTAAGAGATAAATTCTACATATTTCCAACACTGCTTATATGTGGCGCTGTAATATCTAGATCTGAAAACAGAAAAGTTAATCTCTAATAGATAGGAGAGATACTTTATGACACCAACTCCATCCCAAACTGCAAGTGATAGGAGAAACCAAAACTAACTTTAAAACAACTAAAATCTATTCACATTTGAGAAAAAGGAAGAGATGACAGACCTTAAAGAAAAATATATTTGCACATTGCATGCATGGGTAAAAAATCTGAACAGCAGTCAACCCATCTTGCTCCTTTCCACCCATTACTTGACAGAACCTACAATCATTGATAATTTGACATATAATGCAAAGATACAAAAGCTTGTTGTTAACATTAAAATAGCAGAGTGTAGAAATTTTAACTTTTTGCCTTATTACCCTAGGAAGCTTGTTTCTCGTTGCGATGTCCATCACCAGAGGCCAGTATTCGCCAGTATTCGTCTGCCCAAGAATTAATTTCATCAGAAGACCATAGAAGCTCCACTTTACCTCCTCTAATATACATCCCGGCTGCTTTCCATGTCTCAATGAGGTAATGCCCAACAATTTTTTTTTCTTGATATCTCCACGCATTTTGTCGTTTAAGAAAGCAAACCAATTTGCTATCCAAATTCACTATATGCCTTCACCAGGTCATTCCTAATAAAAGTGTTTTTGCCGACATTTGCACAATCATATTTTTAAAAATCTTCAAGAAACAAAAAACCCAAATAGACATTTTCACAGAGGTGTTGGGCATTATCTTAGCGAGTAACAAAACTATGCAAATAACATTTAAAGAAAATAAACTATGCAAGCAGTAGTCACCTAAAGAAGCACAACAAACCTGAAGAGAATCCAGCCACGGAACGAAAGCGCGATACCTGCCAAAGTCAATGACCAAGAACACATGTGAGACAGGTGAATAGCCACTTACACCGATGTATGTACACATGAACATGTTTGTAAAAATGGTTATGCTGTGATGTGAATAGAGGGTAAATTACACTATGATTTCAAAACAGATGAGGACAACAGAACCCTCATCATCTCAGCAACCACTTCTGATTGCCTACCTCCTTACATAACCAACAACTTTTTTTTCTTTCAAAATGCACATTATAAGCAAAACAGACCAAAAGCAAAATTTTAATCCTTTCAGCAACCCATCTAATCCCATCACCTACACCACTATTCACATCAACACCTCTCTGATCTATTCATTTCTGTACATAGGTGCCGAGATTTGCGGGTATGGCCCCTCTTTCTTCAATAACCCCTTCAACGGGTTATCGAAATTCAAAGGTGGAGTACACAACAGGGTTTAAGACCATACATGATTACCTGCCTATCCACTCTTCCTTTGTGCTTTGACAAAGATACCCCTTTTAGGCAAGTAAATTACCATAATGCCATAAACTGCAACCTATAAAAATAAGAAAGTAAATTAAACAACTGTGAGTTATTGTCAATATACAACCATAGAGAATGAACAAATATAAACATCTAAAATACAAAAGACCACATATGATGTCAGGAAACACTTGACACTAAAACCACAAATTTTGTACAAATAAAGACATTCAAAGGTGCTGAAATATGTTTATTGAAGCAGTTAAGTGATATTGAATAATCACCTATGATAAAAACAACATATAAAAGATAGTGGTAGAGGACCTCAGGAACTTTATGCCACATAATGTTTCTTTCTATTTGTTAATGATACCTACTTCAATGACTCAGATGGCACTTTCATTAAACTGCATATGTATGATCAGAGACACAGATAAGAGCATATATAATACCATTACCTTTACCAGGGAACCATAAACTTGATGCACGGTCTCTTGCAATTGCGACAAACCTGTGAAATCATCAAAGTAATGAAAGAATGAAGATGATAATCACAGATCTGATACATATCCTACTACGAACCGATCTAGTGCTTAACATAAAAAATTTGAAGGAAAAAACAACAATTCAACACGGGCCTAATCACTGTTTCCCAACCATTTAGAAATAAAAACACTTTGACCATTGATACAACAATATAAAAGAAAAAACAGTCCTAACCTAGATACTTGATCTGAACTTAAGGAAATAGAATAAGCAAACAACAAAAGCTAGTAAACAATATCAAAAAACAGTAAAAAGAGGCAGGTGGAAGCAGGAAAAAAAACATCATACATTAACATATAGAAGTTCCAAAACAAAGTCCATTGACACTTGAAGGAACAAAGACATCCCATGGAACGAATCCAAATAAAATAAGCCATCACAATCAGAAATTAACAAATACCTTGTCAAAGAAAGGACTCCATAGACACCTGAAAAAAAGAAGAACATACATTAAAAAAAAATTCATAATCGTTTCAGCCAAAATTGAAGAATTCAATAAAAGTCTTACCAAATAGAACAATACAAAAAGCGATTATTCAATACCAAACGAATGATCCAATCGAAACCTGACAAATCAGAAGTCAGGTACAAATTCCGACTAAACCGAGTTCAGTTCAAATGACCCAATACATACAATGAACTTTTTATTGGTAGAGGTTGATTAACTGCCGGTGTATGGCAGAAACTTGAATGGTTAATAAGGAAAGAGGTTTCAATAAACCAAACTCATACAAAGTATTTGAGAAATTATAGAGAAAATAAAAAAGATTACCTCAAAAACCCTAGAATGGAGAAGAAGGCCGTGAAAATGAGTTGAAAACCAGAGGTGCCCAGCGATAAACGATGGCGGTGATGTTTTTCAAAACTGATCGTATGAGTATTTAGGTTTTTGCCAAATCATAAGGTGATTTGAGGAGAGGCTGATGATCTTGAAGAGAGAGGAACAAATTCTTGCTAGAGAGAAAGAAAGGACGATGAACAAATTCGTCCCAACACGGCTAGGGTTTCAGTGGGACTTTGTAAGCGCTTCGAGGTTATCCTGGATGCACAGAAGATGATGATGTTGAGATCAGAAGAGAGGCGATGGAGTGTAGGAGAAGCTATTTGGGTATGGTGGGTGGACTGTGTGACTCGTCTTCCGTAAAAGTAGCCATTTAGGTATGGCTATGGAGTGTCGGTAGCCATCAAATCAAAAAGATCACTAACGATGCTTTAACACCGTTATATAACACCGCTAAATCACTACTAAATGTATGCATTGAAATGTTGTACTCTATGTTGTGGAGTTTGTACTGCAAGTTGTCTTATGTTATTATAGGGTAATACTGTCCTGGTTAAAATAAAGCTAGAAATCTATCATTTAATTGAAATCAAGCAAAACTGCTAAAGGAAAGAAATATTAAATAAAATGACCTCAAGCGTCAAATCACGATGCATAACTCCTTGAAGATGAGTAAATGAAGTACATGCCGCATTTGAATAACAACAGTTTGGCATTTTTTTCATAAAATCTTGCACCCCTGCAACAAAAAAAAAAGACCATAATTTATATGTTAAACATACCCAGAATACACTTATTAATTAATATAAATGGGCCATAATTTTCAATTCTAATTCATAAGTTAATGCATATACATATGCAAACTAGTAACCAGTAAGATGATACTAACCTCGATAATATTCGATCAAGAAGCTCTCCTCCTTCACACAATCTATAAAAAATATAAGCTATTGACTAGAAATATAGAATCGACTCATAACTATGAAGTTATAAAATATGTTTGTTTTTAAGGAACTTGACAGCAAGAAAAATGGCACCAGCTGCTATGTGGTGTGGTTTAAATTGCAAACAGAAAGACATGCGTGTCACGAACTTCATTCTAGCAAGAAAAATGGCACCAACTGCTAGTTTTAGTCTCATTTTAATTCCAATGGATTTGCAGTGTAGAACAAGATTTTACCATCATTCTAGCATAAGTAGATCCAATAGGACCAACTCCCATCACACCCACGGTCTGTCCTTTTAGCAAATTTCCAACAAACCTAAAACAATGAACACAATATGATAATCATCTTACCTATAACCTATTATTCAATTAGTGATCATCTTAAATGTAGTTTGAGTTCATCAAACTATTATTCGGTACAGATGAGAAAGCCATCCACCATATAAGCCAGCCCTCATGAATCCATCAGCTTCAACTATCCTTCTAGACGTTGCTAGAGAAAGCAATGCAACTAACTCTGCTGTGGTCTCCGTAAGCACACCATATGCATATTTTATTCCCATGTATTAGTTCCAAATATCTCAACAATTAGGGTTCTAAAAAGCTTTCACCGCATGAAAAGCTCATGAATTATAGTTAGTGTGAGATACGTACCTGTAAATGTTACTGCATATTAGAATTGCATCTTGATAACAAATATTATTTGAGAGATAAAAGCTTCCTAAAATTGGTAGGAACATCTAGTAGTGGATGGTATTTATCAAGTACCAAAACAAAAATGGTAACAAATTGACAATAAGCAGCGATCTAAAGATATGAACCTGTAATCAAATGATGGAAAGAGCCGATGCAGAGTGTTGACAATCAATTCCATTGTTGCATAATTTGCAGTTGCAGTATCTGTCATGTGCATGTGTTATACCTGCAAAAAAGAATATAAATAAGGAATATATTTCTTACGAAATTCCATCAGATAACACAAATCAAGTTTATATAAAAGAACTAAAATAAGATGGGATGATAGTAACAATTTAAAATCTTCACAACAACTTTTTATCCCTGATGAGTTCGAGCAATATGGACTTGAGCAAGGAAACATTTGGCTTAAATTCATGACTTGCAATAACAGGAACAGAAGCAAGATAATATAATGAGATTGGA
>JBCNJP010000129.1:0-17189 GCA_039602395.1 Deinandra increscens subsp. villosa
AAAAAGAAAATTCAATAAAGTAATTATTTGGTTTGGTCTTCTCTGCGTGCTTATGCGGCCGACCTGATCACCAACTGATAATTAAGAAAATAAGTGTTTGTTAAGACGGTATTGCATGGTTCCTCAAGTTGGGGGTTTGTGAATCCTCAATAAACTCTGAGGTTGGGTAGGTTTTGCTATGAACAATTGGGTGTGGGGACGGTTAAACATGACGGTAATTATGTATCACAATTAAGCATTTAAAACTTTTTAACTGGATGTGAGTTTATGTGATTTCAAAAATTTTGAGCAATCGTCTAGAGCGTCGAGTAACGGAAGCTGAAAAGGGTTCCTCAGTTAAAGATTTGTCTGGTTTGATCCATGAATTTACATCAGCTTCGAGGCAAGTGAAATTTTAATTTCTGTAGTTAGGTTTTAATTGTTTTATGGTTTATCTTATTTTTTCAAGTCTTTAAATGTTTAAAATTTATTTTTTATTTTTATTTTATGATCAAGATCAGATACTCGGGGTATAAGTCTGAGGGGAAGCTTTGAAATTCTCAAATTCTTTAAAGTTAACACGTTTTCACGAGAATTAACATTTAATAGAAGTTTGGGAGACTTTTAAAATGTTTTTGAAACTTGAGGGGCCAAAGTGAAATTTTTTCTTTAAAACAAAACCCACTTTCCGTTCACGATCCATCCACCATTCTCTCTCCTCATCTCGTTTACGATTACCTCCTCAGAAAACCCTAACTCCGCCCCCACCTCACCGGAAAATCTATCTCAGACCCCCTCCGGCCGTCCCTTGTGAAATCCAAGCACACCAATACCTTTGCCTTTCATTTCCGACCAAGAAACCTCATTCAATCGTCTGTAACCACAAGTCTTCATCAATCGATTCACGGTTTTTTGATTCGAGCCCTAACTCAAGTTCTTTTTCACCATTCACTGATTTCGAGTTGATTTCTCGAAGAGTTGAAGTCGGTTTTGTGTTTAAATACTCATCAAAGGTAGTGTTGGTTGTTCGTTTTAACTGATTTGATGGATGTTTAACGCGTTTACGAGCATGTTGCAGGTTTAAAAATGGAGGTATTCTGTGTTTACGATCCACGGTGTGAAGAAGACGACGTTTCGTCGTTTACGATCGTCGTTTACGATCGACCTCGTTTACGATCAAACTCGTTTACGGTCAAAGGAGTTTACGATTCCCTGAGTTTACGACGAATGGTGTTTACGATCGGGCTTTGGGATTCAATCTTGTTTACGACAGGGCCAAGGGTTTACGACTGGACTTAGCTTTTAACCCAATCGTGAATCCGTATTAGGATCGTAAACCCATTCTAAAATCGTAAACAGTTAATTAAGCTCATAATGAAAAATCATAAACACCTAAGTTTCATAGAATTTCATCAAACTTAATCGTTTTAAGTTCAAATTAATGGTGTTTGTGAATCTGTGAATTCAAAATCAAATATTTTTCTTGAAAGTTTAATTTGATGTGATAATCTTTTGAACTTCAAGATGTTATTGACATACACAATTTCATTTTAAATTTAAGCCTGATACACTTGTCTCGTTGTTTCAGATGGCAGAAAACATGCTTGATGAAGAAATTTATTTTGAAAGGGATCACTGTATACCTGCGTATCTTGATGACCCACCAGAGAGGCACATGCAACTCTTCTACTCTTTGGTGGCTGGGCTGAATGTATGCAAAATTAATCATGCCTTGCGGACAAGTGTGCTTATCGATGAGCAACTTGTAAGAGAATTCTGGGGAACAGCAAGGGCGAATGCTGACAAGACGAGGATCACAGCAACTGTTCAGAATCATCAAATTGAGATACTCGAAGAAGACATCCGCCAGGGATTGAACATAAATGACAGAGCTGAACATCCAATAGAGTATCCACAGGCTCGTGTATTAGAAGGTGCTCAGCTGATGGGATATGAAGGAAAGTTCCCTCCTATCTTCAAGAAATTGTTGCCACACTACTGGAGGTGCTTGGCTCATTATTTGCAGAAGTCCTTCTTGGGGAAGAGGACAAGCTTCGATCAACTTAACAAGATGCATGGAACAGCTTTTGTAGCACTTGCCTTAGACTGGAACTTTAACTTCTCTAAAATGATGCTGATAGATTGGGTTGGGAATGCAGTCTTAAGTGCGAGAGATCAGTTTCTTATGACTCCAAGGTTCGTACAAATGGTGGTGATGAAGAAGTACCCGATGATCGATGAAAGAATTGAGAAATTGGACATCAAATTCATGGATAGTGGGGTGTTTGGCCTGCAGACACAAGATCGAAAAGGAAAGAACAGCTTTCAGGGAAGGATTGAATGGGCCAAAAGAGGTGCCTTTCCTGAAGTTGCTAGAGAGCAGGTGATAGAGTCAGATCCAGAGGCTGAACCTCAACCAGATGTGCCGACTGTGAATGTGACTGTTGCTGAAGATCACGATGTGACAGCACCAGTTGCAGTAAATGTTCTGGATCAAACAGAAGGTATACCTTCTGATGAAGAAAATGTGATGGACGACATCTTCGCTGATCAAGGGAATATGGATGATGATATCTATGGAGACTTGGAACCAATCAATCTTAAAAGATCAAGAGATGTCCTGAACTCATCTTCTAGTGGTGACTCCATCCCTCAAGAGTTGGATACTCAGTTCAATGTGAATGAGATGCTTGAAGAGCCTGTCCCCTTCCGTGAACCATCTCCCAGGAAGAGGACAGATCCAAGAAGTGTTAGGTTAAAGTTCACAAAGACTAGCTCAAGTCTATTGATGGTCCATCCAGCAGGGTCCAACTCTCAAAATCAAAGTGTTCAAGAAGATACAACGGATCAGAATGTTGAAGATCAACCTGCCCAGGTTCAGACTGAAAGTCCTCTTCTGAATGAACGTAGCCCTGTTCATGAAGAAAGGCAATCTCTGGAGGTTAATAACACTGTTGTTGTACCCAGCCCTATTAAAGTGAGTGTCTCTACTGGGACAAGTCTGCCACCAACAGTTATCCCAAGTTTTCGCCCATTTCAAGTTGCTGAACTGCCTATTGAGATGAGGATAAGTGCAGACCCTCACATTAACTTTCTAATGTCTCAGAACAGAATTAGAGAGATTGAGATAAAAGCACTTCAGGCTGAGAACAGAAAGTTAAAAGACAAGGAAGTGGCTGACAAGAATAGGTTTAAGTACTTGTATGAGGCCTTAATGGACTTGAAAAAGAAATATAATGAATTGAAAGGAGCTGCAGTGTCAAGTGCTTCGGGTGACCCTGGTCAAAGCTCATCTCAGGCTGCGCATCGTACAGAGACTATGGATGAAGATGATGGAGATGACACCATTGAGATGTCGGACTATGCACGAAGTGGAAGGGTCATCTCAAAAGCGCCAGAAGGTCACGACAACTGGTTCAAGGAATTTTTCCAAGGACCAGCCCCCACTCAATACACCATTGATGTTGGTGAAAGCTCAATCGACAAAAGGGGGAGTCGTGAAGCAATTCTGTGCTGGCACTATGACTCCGAGAAGAAGCTGTTTGCTGTTATCCGTGATGGCTACAGTCCAGTGGAGTATTACAGAACACGAACTCAATTTCACTCCTGGACTGAGCCTGAGATCAGAAGCTTGTTGAGAGCTCCATATATAAACAGATGGAGTAGCACAGAAGGAGACCTAATTCGGAACAACCTGTTGAGTCACTTGGCCGAAAATTTTGTGAACTTCGATCTGAGGCAAGTGAGATGGGTTGAAACTGGAACTGACCCAGTGACTGGTGATCCAATAGGAGAAGCAAGGCGACCACCTACCAAACGCACAAGAGTGATAAACATGTTGGATGAAATTGAAGACGGTACCTTGGTCAAGAATTTTGACTGTTGGTTTTATGATCCAGCAACACATGAGGTGGTGGTCCTCTGCAAGAAGATGAGGCAGTTCCGATTCTATGATCCGGTTGACCTGCTTAGGTTTGGAGAAAAAGATATCAAGCTCCTCGCCTCCCAACCAATTCTCGGTGATGAGAATGACCTTGAGAATGCTATACGGGTGGGGATCTTCCATGGAACAGCAAACCGGATTGTAGCAAACGAATGGTGGTCAAGCAATGTGCAGAATACGTTCAGATTTGATTTGCTGCTGCCATAGACGAACTAATGGTTCATGCCTAGGGGAAGATTGTTGGGCTATATTATTAAAGGCATGAACATTAGATATGGGCTTGAAGATTGTTGGGCTTTTGGGCTTAGAATAGTTTACTATTGGGCCATGTGGGCCGGTTTTGTGTTTATGATTGGTTTAGGGTTTGTAAGTGGGTGGTATATAAACCCTTATAGTTTATGATTAACTAGCTTTTGAGATTCCGATTTTTATCAATCAATGTGTGTTTACGATCACATTTCATCAGCTCAAGAAAGTTGTGTTCTTGCATTCAAGATTTGATCTTCTTTGGTTAATCAAGTCTATTTCATCTACTTTCTTCTCGAATCAATCACTAACGAGGATTCCGCACTCGTTTGTGATATCGATACCGTGGTTGGTTGATTTTCTGGACCTACAGTTGCGTTAATGATTGTTTTGGTTGATATTGATCATGGCTATTTCCAATTCAAATATATGTATTTTTTTGGGTAATTGTGGACCCACGATGTAATAGTTAGGTTTCGTTTTATTTGTAAAATATAAATCTATCAACATCAAGAATCTCTACAATGGAAAACAATCAAGACAAGGAGAATCGAGATGAATCCGGAATAGTGGTTAAAGGATGCTCTCGGACGTCTTGCAAGGATCAAGGAAATCAACAAGTAGGGCCAGAACTGTGGTTGTTTGTCCCTTATAGACCTTATTTAGTATCGCTCGTTGTCTCGAGTGAGACTAAGCATGATAATCATAAATGGCTCGAATCAATGTGTTTGACTATTTATTTAGAATAATGCTTTTAGCCAAACTAAATAACACAATCTAAAATTGAACGTTAATAGTTTAAAGTTGTTTTAATTCAAAAGGCACATATATATAATAAGTTGTTATTATATGATTGGTTTTGTTTTTCAAGATAGAAATATTGAAAACCATAAAAGTTGATAAAGAGTTTTATTAATTTTAAAAGAAGAATTCGCGATAAACTACCAACCTAGTTTTATTAATTAGGTTATCTAAAACCGATCACATCAAGTAATGAAAAGAGTTTTCAAGGTTTATCACAAACCAAGTAAAATATGATCTTACAAACATGCACGACTTATTTTTCATGCAAACATGTCGTCCATTATCTTTTCACTAATATAAAAGGAAATCCCAATTCCAAATGATATGTAATGCTATCCTACATTTGAAACACTCGAACTGATCTATCTGAACCCCCTTTGTTAGCGCTTACCATGCATTGGGCCTACGGTTTCAGTACGAGGTCGAACCGCGATTCCTGTGTAACATAGGCCGGTGAAACACGTTTCTTATCTAGGGATAATATCACTTGTAGCATGAAAACTGGGCTTAGTTGGGGTAAACATACAAATTGACGAATCATGTCGCGCAAATCTGATAGTTGTGTAGAAGACACAATCGGTAAAATGTTACCCACCCACGTAACAAAATGCAGGGTGAATAGTGCTAAGCCAATCACCTCCGTAGTTGTGAAATGGGGTCATTGTCTAAAATTAAAACTTTAATAAAAGGACATAAATTAGAATTGTAAGTTCATAATACGTCATAACCCCAAACCAGAGAGTTGTGTGAGACACAATCGGTAATCCTACTCACCTACATAGTAAGTACAAGTGAATAGTGCTAAGCCAATTACTTGTGTTTACGAAATAGGATCTCTATCCTAATTGGAATATATGCTATTGGGTCTACATATCTAATTAGGTTATCTAGTAACATGAAATACTAAAATATTGTTTCCCTCTTGTAGATGCTCCATAGCTACTTTAAGACATACCAACACCGACATGCACTGTATATAAACAAACTCACTAAAAGCAATTTTCCCTTATGGTATGAGAAGTGTACTAGAAAAGGAAAAATTATTGTATGTCTTGGACACCCCACTGGATGACCTCCCACCCTTGGATGACACTAGATCCAAGTGGATGGATCATTACAATGATTCCACAAAAGTGTTATACTTTATTCTATGCACTATTAGTGAAGAACTCCTTAATGAAATCGGGGATGATTTCAAAAGCATGTATGCCCATAAGATGATCATGAGTTGGCTCATAGCTATCAGACAAAACATGTGTGGATTTTGGCAATCACTAAACAAATAACTAAACCTATAAAGTTTAGTCAAAGTGTGGGAGATCACGTAGATCGAATGGTGAGTTATTATGAGAAACTTGAGGAGCTTGAGTTCCCGATACACCTAGTCACTGCTCTAAACATGATTCTGACATCCTTACCGACCGAATACGATACATTCACAAAGGGGTACATCAAGAGCAGATTTGATGGGTCCATCCTAGCTCTGAGAGAATTGCTCATTGCTGAGGAACAGAAGCTCAAGTCGATATATGAACCAATGAACAGAAACCCTAATCAAGGCACAAAGAGAGTCCGGACCTTAAATGAAGACACTTGTCATATCTGCGGCAAACCGGGCCACCTGCTATGCTCGGGAAAAGTTCCCAGACTGATCAACTCAGATTCCTTACAAAGTGTTTATGAGGTAATATTCGTTTTAGCATTTTCCTATCTTGAAATCAGCAGTGTATTGACACTGAAAAATGTGTGTTCACATTTTGATTTGCAGGATGTGGAATTCAGCGACGATGAGGAAAACGATGAAGACTGAGGTAGCTTGAGAAGTCGACAGCAGCTGAAGACATAAAAGATAGTTTATTTCTTCATTAAAACAATTTATTTTGTTTCTACAAACATCGTTTAGCTATGCTTTTGTTTTGCAAATCTTTACGATATTGTTGGAATTTTATTATTTCTGCTAACTAGTATTTGATTACTGCAGTAAGCAAATCTATGAGGTAGATATATATCCTCACAGTAACGAATAAGTATTGTCTTTTATGCATGGATGAGATTCAAAAGGTATTAGATTTAGTCATCCTAAAACAAATGATAGCACGTTAGAGATTTCTTGAGAAATTATTTTCAAATGGAAATTAGTAAGTTATGAACATAGTTTAAGTATAACTGACTATAAGCGAAACTGATTGAAAAACAAGATTCATTAACACATGCATGAAGATGCAGCAAATAAAGACAACAATATGAAACTTAATTGATCTCCTCAAAGGAGACAACAAAGAATGTCAAGATTCTTAAAAATTAAGTTGAAGTTACGATCAGTCAGATGAGACAATTTTGATAAAAATGTCTCAGCTTAAATACTGGATGAATCATTAGATAAATCTTCTCAGATGACTAAAAGGGAAGTTCCATAAGATAGCTTAACTTGCAAAAGTTAAGCTAACGATGAAAGTATACAAACAAATCCAGGGTTCACACTCATCGTTCCATAAGATTAGATTGAATCTTAGAAAAGCCTACAAAATTGCAAAAACTACCAAGAAGTTGTTGAGTTTCTAAATCTAGCAAACGCAGTTGTAGATAGTTCATAAGATGATAATCTTATGATTAAAGATAGAAGATCTTTAGTAGAGCTGGATGCAGAATACGAACTGAGTTGATAAAAATCACACTTGACAAGAGATGAGACAAGTGATTTATTTCTTAACAGTTCAAAAGCCTTGCGAGATAACTACTATAGTTGACAAGGTATAAGTAAACTATACTTAAGATCAAGGTACAGAAAAAAAAAACAATGTTAAGGCAAGTGGGAGTTCAGCTACAGATCTGAATAAAGGAAGATGAGATCATAAAAGAGTTTTTATGACACATCTTAGATTAGACAGGAAACAATGAATGATTAAAGATAGTTAACCATCACATATCCTAGGACTGCAAGATGAGATCTAAAGTAGATCCAAGGACGGTATGCATAGATAAGTACAATTGAGGATGAATCCACAATTGTATAAAGCACGAAGTATGACAGAATGATTTCTGTGCACCCTCTTGCAGATTCACATACCGGAATTAGATATTTAGATATCAGGATGTCTAAACAAGCTCAGATCAATCAGTGAATCTCAAAGTAGTATTTGAGAGTACATAAAATCACGGTGGTAATCCCTTGAAGATTTAGTCGGTGAAAACGTTTTAATATGAGATGAGACTCATAGGATAAATCGGATATGGAAATCAGTAATTGACCAAGAGCTCATATATGACTCTGTTACTGAAGAAAGTCAGTATAATTACTGAGAGACAAAATAGATGGATGAAGCAAATTCATCCACGTACATCACTATCACAAGAGAATACCAAGAGTATGGTATACAGATCAAGACTAAGAATGAAAATGTTATACATGTCAAAAGTGATCTAAAATCACAAATGTTAGAAGAAGTTTATCTGACAATATCAGAAGAAGTTAATCTGATAAGAATGTTTTGATATAGCAAAACAAGGATATCTTTGGAAACATAAGAATTGTATCTTTTCTAAAAGAAAAATTGCATGATAGAATGCGATCACACAAAAGTTGTTAAAGATGATCCAAAATTAGTATCTGGTGTTTTGAACGACATGACCACATTGACTAGCCCATTTAGAGTCAACGGTTGATTGCTACATGGATAGTGGGTCTGCGTTCAACATTTAGTACATTTTAGTAATCCATGAATAAGTATATTCTAAAGGTCCACAATCGATTGAAATTTGTGGGAACATATTTCGAGGAAAGATTGTTGTGACTTATAATCGCTCATGAGGTTGAGAGCTCAAAAGGAGTTGAGGTTTATAATTCATAGATACGCATTAGAGGAATGGTAATGGACGTAACTCGCTTCAAAACTAACTTCATGGATCAAGTCATAAGTAGTTTTGAAAAATGGTATGATTGTCATATCCTTAGACCTGAGAAACATATAGAGACTAACATTAGTGGAGGATCGTTCTTTGATCTTATCTAATGCTGGAACTTAAATCGGACAGTAATAAGGGTACTTGATTCGGAACGATCTGAAGCTAAGTGGAAGTTGTATGTTGTCAAAGGGATTCTGTACTTCTCAAATGAGAATACGAACATCCAGGCGCCTTCGTAGGATCGATCTAGTGAAAATTATGGCCACACTCAAACTAAGCAAGTAGTTTAGCATCCACTTTTAGGCTGATACGAAAACAATAATGGTTGAACAAAATATAAGAATGATTACAAATCCATGTCTTATGTTCAACTGATGTTCAAAACAGAAAGGAAATACAATAAGGTTATCGCGGATTAACTCCACAAAGCACTAAGACGCTTAAAAGAGTTTAGAGATAGAGTTAACGAAAGAAATCACGTCATACCTTAATGGTCACAGAGAGATACAGCTAGGTGTCCACCTCTGTGAACGTTGCAGCCTTAATCGATAATCGTCCAAGTCGGAGTTTGTTAGATTATGATATGTCAGACTATCGATTTGGTCAACGTAACCGTAAAGGTAAGGTCCAAGAGTTACAATCTGGACGACGAACAAGTTATAATATTTGAATATTATATATTTAAATATTATTGATCACAATGCAAACATTAGGCGAATCGTTGTTTGTCGAAACAATGCTTATATTTAAATATTAGAGAAATAATTAAATAAAGGCGAAATAATACGGTGATCGTTTAAGGTGTAAACGGTGATAAAATTGTTAAAGTGGTTAACAATTTAATCGGGGATTAATAAAATGTTATTTCATTATAACGTTTACGGGGATTTAATTTATGATGATTAATTAAATACGGATGACGAAGAATGATTAAAGTAGTTAATAATTATTATCCGGATAAAATGTTTTAGATAAACTGGTTAACTAAAACATTGAGATTGATTTAAATATATATCTTTCAGATATATTGGATATGTTTCGAACATATAAACTTTAGTCTGGTAATAACTGTATTAATAGTAAATTACTAGATTATTTCTTCTGGAAAAAGTCAGTAGTTTAGGGATCAGACTGTAAGTTATATCCATATAAATACAGGTCTGATTTCCACCCAAATTACATCTGAACAAGCCTAGATAATAACCCTGAAATCTCTCTGCTCCTCCCCTCTGCGCAGACCACCTGTGCTACCACCACCACCGCCTCCGGCCCTGCCGCTGCTTTCGGCCAGCCGCCACCGCCTGCCAGCCACCGCCGCCCTCCTGTCGTTCGCCAACACCAGACCGCCACCGCCGCCGGACCACCGTCGACGCTGCCAGGCCGTCGCCACCGCCTCGTCCGTGATCCGTCGCCGCCGTCGTTCTGTGCCGCCTTCATTCGACCATTATCGTGTGTAGTCACCTCGCTTTCAGATTATCTAGAGTGTGCTTAGGTTCTGGTTTTAATTGTTCAAAGTTGTTTGAACGTGTGATCAAAGGATTTCTAGCGGATCCATTTGTCGATTCAGATTATCTCATCTCGGTCTCATCAAAGTCAATCTCTAAACACCCTATGGTTGTATTTTATATTTAGATTTATCTGAATTTATTGTAATTGGATCACTGATATGGAAAACCTAACTCGTAGAAAAGTTTTGAAATATACCGCTTTCGCAATAATATTATTTGTCGAAATAATATCTGATTAAATATATAAAATACGATTTTAAATATTATTTGTCGAAATAATATCTGATTAAGTATATAAAATACGATTTTATATTAAAAGTCATATATTGATCTAAAATGAGTAAACGATTCCCAACACATCTAGCTTCTAATAAGTAACTAGGAGAACTAAATGAGAAAAGGTGGTGGTTAGGGGGTTCTCGATCGGCTTTAGGGTTTTCGGCCGGTTTGGACCAGTTCGATCAGGCGGGGTTCAGGCCAGGAACGAGGGTGGCGACGTGCATGGGTTCATGCAAAGGTGACGGGCTGACGGATCGTGTCTTGAGGGTCCAAACAGACGAACGAGTTTGGATAATTCAACGGGTTTTACGAGTGAATTCAAGTGATGATCTCGATTTATCATTTGGTTATAAAAACAATTAAGATGATGACGGGTTTTAAAAACACAAGGATAACGTCTAAATTAATTTTAAACGTAACAGGGTTTATAAATAAATGAAACGCTAAAGGATTAGACGTAAAATTATTTGCGACATTAAACTGAAAGTTTAATAGATAAACGTCTAATGGTTGACAAGTTTTGACTTATTAAAAAATAATAAAGTATTGAACGGGAAAATATAAGAAGAAATTTTTATATTTCTTGTTATTAAAGTTCCAGTTTAAATACTTAGAACTTCCATGTTTTTAACAGGTTGATTTCCAATACTGTCGCAGGATTCAATCAAGTAATGTATCTAAGATGCATGTAACGTTACCTAATTTTAACTCAAATTAAGTCTAATGCACAGATACACACATAAATATGTAGTCAAAGTAATAGGGTGGGCCTTGAAAATTATTGGGATGTCACAAATTGTTAAGGGTCACTTTTTACATTGCGGGATCCTGACACTCAACATCTCTAGAGATCCTAACACTTGACTGCTAACTTTTACGCATGTGTTTAAAGTGACTATATAACTAACAAGCAGGTCACTTAACCATTATACAGGACCAAGTAGAGATTCCATGATCGGAAGATATCCCGAAGAATCAGGTTGAACAAGTCTCCTCAAACATCTAAAAGGAGTTACGTTTTCAAATATAAATACGGGGCTTGAGCACACATATGACACACAACATTCACGTACAACACATGTATTCACACACTCACTACTTTCAAGCAACCAAGCATTGTAATTGACTTTGTTTTTTTATAAATTATCCAAGACAGGTGACTTATATCACCTCCCCATGTTTTTATACCGAAGATCCCCAACATATACATTTTCAGCATTTTATTATGTATTCTTCAAACATCAAACCTCACAAACCCACATCAAAGTTGATTGGCAACGGTCTGTCACCATTTTTCTATTTGAATGTCTACTTCATCTAATTTTTGTAGGCCTCTTGTGTTTGTGATTTTGCTACATGAAATTATAAAGTTAGAAAACTGAAAAGATATTCAATATAAAGACATATATTTAACTTAAACTAATAATTACTTACATGTTTCACAACTAGTAGGGATCCACTATCAAGGACCATGACGATGCCAACCCCCACCATAGCCACCATGTCCTCTTGCAATGTTCGTAGCTATCTCTTTAAGAAAAATAAATAATTAAAATCATCTACAATTAATAAATAATAAGCACAATTTAAACAACTAATAAGCAATAGATGCTTAGAGTAATGTTACATGGACATACATTCAATCGGAATCTTCAATAACATCCAGTAATGATATAAAAAATATAAGTTTTCTCAATTTGAATAATCACTATAAATTTATACATCTCTATCTTCATCCTCATTTTCATCGTCAACATCATTTAATTGGTCTTCCTCATCGGAAAGGCAAGCATCTTCATCTCCATCTTCTTCTTCATCGATGAAGCTTTCAACGCCAATAATTGAACTTGAGGCGCTACCTTTACCTAAACTCATCCGCATAGGTAAGGAGCCTAAGTCATTATAAAAGCTACATGGTTCGGTGTTATGTACGACATCAATGGATCGTGCAACCAAGTTATAACCAGATAATAGAGTCATGCATTGCATCTATCTTATTAACAACACTCATACTTAGATGATCCTAAATTTTTCGATGTTGAACATATTCAACAACCCTCCAATGAAATAGCCGTGTCAAACCATTTACAACAAAATAGTACAACCGAATAACCACTCAGACATAATGAGTGTTTTTTCGTATGATAATTCGTCTTTGTGCAGTACTAATGATAATGTACACGAAAAAAAACACGAAACATTAATTTTTTTAGAATTTTTTTTCCAGATTTAAAGATAACAAAATTTTAAGACTTTTGGTATGAATTATATGAAAAAAACATTCTTGTATGAAAAAGTTATGTAGGTTTTAATATTGGTATTAATGTTTTCGCAATAAAATGTGTTTTCGCATGATCCTTACTCTATATATATATATATATATATATATGTATATATATATATATACAGGGCAAAGTTATTGTACAAAGAATGACTTCCGTAAAAAGCGTGCGAAGGGATCTCAGCCGCGCGTTCGATAGAAGAGATGGATAGGAATAAACACACGCCATAATAATAAAGAGGATCTGTGTGTTTTTACTCTAAAAGGGTATATTGGTCTTTTTCTAAATAAGGAATAACAACTAGCGTGTTAACATAAAAATAACGCATCACACAATTACGATGAAAATATTCTCCTATATCACGAAATAATTGAAACAAATAATGCACCCACAAAAAATGTCACGCAACTCTCTAAAGAGGTAACCAAATCATGCACATGCAGAAGAAAAAATGCAATAATTTTAAAGGAGTAAAAAAATTCACGCAACTATCTAAAAAATCAACGGACTAACTAAAACCAGTACCCAAATCACGCACACACAACAAAAATCATGCAACTATCTAAAAAATCAACGGAAAAACTAAAAACAGTACCCAAATCACGAAAACACAACAAAAATCAAGCAACTATCTAAAAATATTTCTCTAAGGGCTTCTTCTTTACCAATTCTAGACACTAATCACGCATAGTTGCTGAAACAAATAAAAGAACAACAAAAATAAAAGAACAACAAATTTCTAAAATTTTCACTTCATTCATATAATAACTTTTTCTTTACAATGTAGAGGGATCTTCACAAAAATTACAACGAAAAAGAGAAATCTAAAAGATAAAAAATAAAAAAAAATATAAAAAAACAGAGATAAAACAACCTAGAGCTTCTTGAACTCTTCCAAGGTGGCAACTTTGTCCCTTGACTTCTTTATGGTGCTGCGCCTCGCAGACCATGTTGGATCCACTCCTTCAAAGCAAGCTGCTAAGTCATAAACTCAGCAACCGCTTGTTGCATTGGGAAGGGTGGAAGATCCACAACCTCCTGCAGCATCTGGGCGTGTGCCTGAATGCTGTTGGTTGTAAGACCAGTCATCATGCCAAAGTTATTACGCATGATGCAGACATCCTTGGCTTCCAGTTGATGGTTTTCTTCAAGAAGGATGATGACAGCATTAGAGGAAGAAGGGTTAGAAGAAGAAGAAGAAGATGCCGTTGTTTCTGAAGATTTAGGAGATGATCAGTTAATAGAAGATAAGTGTGTATGGAGGATTTTTGGGTTTTTTGTGTGTAAAATTGCATGGTCACACCAAAAAGACCAAATATATAGTATAAATTGGAGGCAAAACAAAACGTCGTGTAATAAACAAAATAAAATAAAAAACAGTAAAAAAATACACACAATTGAAATGAAAATGTGTAACAATTTTTTTTTTTTGAACGGCTAACACACACACCCTCTACTCTACTTCTAAATACACCCAAAACACCATCGTCAGGGATTGAACCCATGACCTCTAGATAAGATAAAACCTTACCACCTCCCCCTTGACCACAAGGACAAGGGATACTTTAAAGATAATTAACACACACAGTCACAATAAATAATTACCATTCACATTCATCTCCCATGGCGTACCCACTACACCAGGTTACCAATTAACGCATTTAATACACACTACACACTCATCAAAACCTCTATAAATCTAGACACTCGATTACACTGAAAAATCACGCTACGACGACATCTACACAAAAAAAAACTTCAAATCACCTCTCATATAAAACAACTCACACCACAAAAATGTCTTCTTCTTCTTCCAACGCACCAGATGCCAATAATGATGCACTGAAGAAAAAACTAACCAGGAAAATTATGCTTGAATTCAACAAAGAAGTCCTAATGATGGACGTATTGAAGTAAACTTTCCAGAGCCTAAACGAGGCGATGATAGCAAGAGACAAAGTAAAAAAAAACTGATGGCTTTGCCAAAAAGTTCCGTTCGAGACCTTGTCAGATTGTTCATGGTAGATAAGGACAAAATAGATCTGGAATAAATGAACGAGATTGCAAACATCCTGAAGAACATAAAAGCATCTATAGAATTGAAGATGGCTTTTTTAGAAGCCTATCAGTAGAATATAAATAATGTTATAATTTTATGTTTATGTGTTATTAATAATATGAATCTTTTTAAGTTATTCAATTTCTCCTCTAAAATACAGTTATCAGATGAAAACACTAACATCTAAGAAATTTTTATAATCATGTATCAATAAATTATAAATTACGCATGATGAAATGTTCATAAAAATATAGATACCAGACTATCCATTACCCAATAAAATTAAATGTAAATAACACATACTAAAAAAACATAAATTCAAATTGTTAGATATCCTTTAAAATTACGTACGAATAAAACTAAATAACGCATTCAATGTAACATAAATTAATTGATGTGAGAAAAAATGCTATACTATAAATTACGCAAATATAATTTAGAATCACGCATGACAAAAGAAAATAAATAAAATATACGATTAATTTGACAAATATCAGGAAACTATTAAAACACTAAAATCACGCAAAGGATAATATTAAATCACGCATGATGAAAGAAGGCAATAATAATTGACAATTAATAAATCGTACGCAATATAGAGTAAACCCCATTTTAAAGCATCAATAATAATCATGCAAAAGCAAATAATAATACATATAACATACGTGTATTATAAAAAGACGAAAATAAAGGTTAAAAAAATCACGCTAAAAAATAACGCAAACTATAGTAACGAATTTTTAAGTTAAGCGTAAAAATAAATCACGCAAAAAAATATGGTTCACACAGTAATGTTACGCATAAAAGACACGTTGTTTGTGAAAAAGAAGACAATATATGCCCCTCCGCATAAATAAAGATCAAACACGTGTCGCGTTCTCGTTCCTTCGCACACTTTTTTACAGAAAAAAGCCTTTGTATTCGATTTTTCATATATATATATATATATATATATATATATATATATATATATATATATATATATATATATATGGCATGAAAATAATATTAACCTTCTCTTATTACATTAACCCATTAACCCCCCATCATTGGTTGAAAAAATGCATGAAACACTAGATCACGACACATTGCCATTTCTTTTTCTTTTTAATCTAAAAGGGCAAAAAGGTCTTTCTACACAACTACAAAAACACCCCCTTCATTTCAAAATATCCATAACTTTTATATACTTTCTCGGATTCTTATAAAAATTACACCAATAAACTCGTCGTATTTTTATCTTTAATTCCTTTATAGTCTCGAAATTTTATTATGGTTTTCTCAGATGTACGAACTAGCACCGGTTTTATAACCACTAACATCATTGTCTTAACGAGTAACGCTGATGTTATAACTAATTAACAATGAACAAAATTGCATCCATACACTCATAAGTATTAACAATCACTAACATCACTATCATAAGTATTAACAAATGAACAAAAATTACATCCATACACTCATGACCAGTAGCATCGATGTTTCAACTACAGTACAACTGCATATCCATATATTACAACATACAAATGCATCAATATGCATATAAACTGTGACACCCGGCCCAAAAATCAGGTCAACTCTCTCTCCGTTGACTTTTGTTAACTTTTATTACGTGATAATTATGTGATTTACCGCTTTAATGCATGATTAACTGTGATAGTTAAATGATTAACCGACTTTAGATTCAGCGTTTAAACTAGAATATATACGTACGTAAAATAAGACGTCTTTCGTATAATTAATTGCGGAATTTCAATAATAAGAATTTAAATATAAAAATGAAACTTTTTATATTTTATCGAACTGCTATAAACCGTTAAAACGTTTTTATGGATTTAAAATGTTACAAAAAGCTTTTCGTTGTCAAGACTTAGCCAGACGAGTTATTCATTTCACCTATTGGGCTCGGTAAGCCCAACAAGCCCAAAAATGTCCGGATTGACCCGAAAATTTAACCGAAAGTTCACCTCGACTAACCGAGTGAATTCCCCAACCCGGATACCCGACCCGCGGCCTGTATCGCATTGGGCCGAACCAGCCCAATCCTTTTTCCCTTTCCTTCTTCAGGGCCCACGCAAACCGGCCCAAACCCCCCTCCCATTCCCTTTGGGCTTCGGCCCGTGATGACAAACCAAACCGAATGGGCTTCGGCCCATTCTCCCTCCTCATTGCGATTGGGCTTCGGC
>JBCNJP010000129.1:17689-53719 GCA_039602395.1 Deinandra increscens subsp. villosa
CTTTCCATCCAGTTCCATAATTACAGAATGGTTTTCTTGTTAGCTCACGAACATCCCATACTGGCAATGAGTTGAAATCCAAAGCATTTTTGAAATATTGGATACCAAACATGCTTCGTTTGATTCCATAGCAATCAAGATCATCAGCATACATCCAACTCACAATTTCTCCTGACGCCTGACCCCTTGAATCTAACATTCCTACATTGTTTGATTGGTTTCGGAGGAGGAACATCATTGGAATGGGGTCAAGCCAAGTTTATAAAATAAAACAACCTACTCATGGTTTGAGTTAGGGGGCTTGAGAGTGTGACAACACCACATTAACCAAAGGTTAATACACCTAATTTGGATTATAAAAGGGAGACCAAGTCTCACCTTGTCTCCCCACACCCAACCAAACAAACACTCACTTCTCTCTCCCTCTCCCTCTTGGTTCGGCCGACCACCACCGCCAACCACCACCCACCGCCGGCTGCCGCCGCTCCTGCCGCCGAGAACCACCGCCGCCGGCCACCGGAAAACCACCACCACCATCCGATTCTCCTCCTCTTTTCTTGTGAGTTCTCTAACTCACTTTCTCCTTGCATCTTTACACCCAAGGATCACCCTACAAGTCTTGACAACTAAAAACCAACTCTTGAAACTAAACTTTGGAATGCTTGTGTTTGGATGATCAACTAACAAAACTCACTTCTTAATCTCCTTTCTTTCAAGATCAAGCACTTTGTTGGTGCATTTTAAATGCTTAAAGATAGCCAACAAGTGTGGTGAAACACACTTATGAAATCCAAGGAAAGTAATATGGTGTGCACCATGAATCTTGTTTATGAAACCTTGGTTTCATAAGTTAGTTGATTTCAACCAAACCTCCAAGCCTCTTCATATAAAATAAATGCTAACCCATACATGTTTACATTATTTGTCCTAACACGAAAGTGTTAGTTGATTGTTTATATTTAATTGTCCTAACATGAAAATGTTAGTTGATTGTTTATATTTAAATGTCCTAACACCAATGTGTTAGTTGATTGTTTATTTATATTTAAATGTCCTAACACCAATGTGTTAGTTGATTGTTTATTTACATTTATAAAGTTCTAACACCAATGTGTTAGTTGATTGTTATCTATGTTTATATATGTTACATGTTAAAACAATATAAAAACAAGATGAAATGGTTAAACAAATGTTACATATGTAACCTATGACTAAAACAAAAGAATATTACTTGATTTGGAAAATCCACACATTAAATATGTGTTCAAAGACAAAAAGAATAAATATAGATTTTGTTACTAAAAATGGTAAGAATAATATTTATGTCAAATGATTAATTTGACATAAATTCTTGGATTTATTACAAGTTTTTAACCTTCCTAAAACTTTGGAGATAAATGGATTATTCTATAAAAATGTCACTTGTGAAAACTAAATATTTATATAAGGATTTTATAAAAATAAATCAAAGGCAAGCTTTTGACTTTAAATGTTTCTATGGATTTTTATGAAATCAAAGTAACCAAAAAAATGGACTTACATTTATTGGGGATTTTAAATAAAAACCAAGTTTCTATAAAAGACAAATTTATATAAATCCAAGTGTCGTTACAATGTTTTGAAAATACTTTTGATAAAACTATATATTTCATGCAAATGAAATATTAAACGCTTTCGAAACATGAATGATTAAATGATAAAGACTTTAAATGTTTTCTTTAAAAGATTTACGTTTTAAAATAGAGCAAACGTTTAATAATTATTTCGACAAATAATTATTTGCAAATGATATAAACTATGTTTTGTTCACCAAAGAATTGTTAATTATAATTATTTAATATAATTATAACTTGCAAGATTAACAAATCAAATGAGTAATTATTTACTTAAAATAATTATACGAACTTGTGAGGGTAATAATAAACATTATTATTATTTTAAACTCAATATTGAAGACTTGGTTGAATTGTTAAAAATGATTAATCTTTGGTTACATTTATTTAACATAAATATAAATCATCACCGAACGTATTTGTTTGATAAATACAAGTTAACGGGTTTTCAAAGATACAAACGGATTAAAACGTCAAGACTTGACCGGTATCACTTGGATGACTTTTGTTACTCAAATGATCATAAGACCTTATACACATGTTTATTTAATTATTTAGGACGTTACGTGCTACCGTTCCTATTCTGCTAAATATCTGCTACCTGCTGATTCAGTGAGTTTCACGGCCCCTTTTCCTTTTAACTGTTTTATACTTTGGGGGAGAAATCATGAAATCTGATAATGCTTTTTACTTAATATTATGGTTTATCTGTTAGCCGTATGACTACTTGTTCTCTTACTGATTGCCCAACTTGGTACATTATCGTAATAAACGTTTGTACAACCGTATCCCACCATTAATTGATTTCAATTAGTTCTGTACGAAACGATAGCTAGTGAATAGATCTATTTGGGTTGACAACCCTACCGTAACTGGTAGCTCCAGTTCTGACTCCGGATTGTCTGGGGGTACACGTCAGTTATTCTGCTCTGTTTAACATCTCTGGGCAAGAGATGCTGGGTGGGTAAACCGTTAGTATTTGAAATCAAGGTTCAGGTGAGATCATGCAACCACAACGGTAAACCAACGTAATATTTAAGTATACTGAAAATTGTTTTACAATGATTAAACTGTGAGTCTTAAACCTGTGAACCTCACCAACTTTATGTTGACCTTTTAAACTCATGTTTTCTTAGGTAATTGACGCAACTCATGAAGACATGCAAATGGGGGCTTATGTACGCTATCGGACCTGCTTAACGGAGTCATAGTCCCGACTATCCAAATAAACCGATTTATGCTTTTAATATTAATTTAAGACTTATTGTTTTCAAATTGTGACATTATCGTTTCCACTATCTTTTCCGCTGCAATGAAATGAAGTAATGTTTTATGAAGTTTTAATTTATTAGAAGTTGTTCTATGTATCTCGACTATGATTCCATTCTCGCTCACACCCGAAACCGTTGACCGGGGTGTGACATAAACACTGATGCTATAACCATTAATAGTGGTCTGATCAGTAACATCGGAGCTATCAAGATTCAACACCGATGTGATCGGATATTTCTACAAAAAATACAAACGTACAGGTTCTGATGAATAAAATACAAGTCATCAATGCTCTTTAACACTGATGTTATTTTTTTAGCATCACTGTCATAACTAATATATACACAAATTACAAATAGCAAAGATTCAACAAAAAAAAAACATAATTGTGTGTACAAATTGGTAGAGAAATTTGATGAATATATTTGTATCCATACACTCATATAATATCAACATCAGGAGCTAATAATATCCCATGTTTTAGTTGTTTCAGTTCTAGAAAAAACACCCAGCTACAAAAAAAAATCTAACAAATAAAAAACTAGAATCGTATGCAAAAAATTAATCGAGGGTTTTATAGCAAAGTTTAAAACACCTCATACAACATACCTTCTTACAAGGGTATCGAACCCATAGAAGAGTTCTAAAAATCAAATCATCAAAACTTCATAAATCAATCTCATCAATTAATAGCCGTTGCACGACGTTCGATTTGGATTTAAATACCTCATATTTGTTGACATTGAGAAGCTTCTTGCTCGGCATTCGATTTGGAGATCTCACTGTCAGTTCTCGGTTCTCAACATTATAGATCTCTGCTCGTTGAGAGAGATGGAGAGTGATGCGTCGAAGATGTCCTCCTCAAAGGTTCAAACACAACAACAATTGGGACGGGGGAGAGGAATCGCCGTCAACGGGGTAGGCAACGATGGGGTTGGCAGCGGGCATCAGACGGGGAGAGGAAATCATCGTCAAGATTTTAGGGATTGTGGATGATCCGATTGAGGAACATAGATTTTAGATCTAGGAGCAAGATTGAGGAACCAACGAATTTTAGAATGGGGAGCAAATATGGGGTCTTTTAGATCAATGGATAAGTAAGAGAGAGAGGGGTAAAATTACCTGTATGTCCTTGGAGTCATGATAGCCACACACAAAAAAAAGTCTGGTTCATTTGGAGCCATTAGATCAAAAGTATAGATGCTTGGATGATAGTTAATACAAGTGGGTCGACCCGCGCTTCGTCGTAGAATCGGACTATTTTAGAAAGTCGTTTAGTAAAACAATTAAAGATTCAACCACCTAAAATAGATCAAGCTCACTATCAACATTAAAGAAACATATAAAATCTGATGATTTGAATATCAACAAAATAGATGACAAAAAGAGCATATAAAAATGAATCAAAAAATGCTTGTGATATCTGACGAACATATTTGGGATTTCTGTAGTTACTGGTAAAATTGCTTCTGATAACTGACAAACATATGTGACAAAAAGATCATATAAAAAAGATTTAAAAACATATTTGATAACCTAGTCATCACTTTATAATTACTTATGATTATCATTCCTTCATAAAATTTGCATGGGTGCTCATCCACACTTGTAGTACAAACTCATAAATTCTATATTATACAAACTGGTATTTCATAGGCAACATAGTTTGGTATAGTATATTTTTAACTAACATTTAGAAATGGAATTGCTATTTCATATGTAATAAATTTCTAAATGGAATTGGTACTTCATATGTAATGATTATGAATCGGCACTAATAGTAGTACACTCAATAGGTCCACAATGTTGTCCTTGTTTTTACCCAACTTAGGAATCCCAACTCAAAAATGTAACTGGAAATTACATAAATAAAAGATGCATTTAGCAACTGAAGTAATTTTAACTATTTTAGGGTGTAATGAACTTACCTGTGAGAAGCTCAACCTTTTCCATTTTAACTATTTCAGGTTGTAATGTTCTCTTGCAGACTAAATGAAAATCATATGCGATGAGAAAATTAGGAAGATACCAAACAAAAACCTGTTAAAAACATCAGCATACAGATTTAGAACCCAAGACTAAACAAAAAGTTAGGAAGATACCAAACAAAAACCTGTCAAAAAACATCAGCATACAGATTTAGAACCAAAGACTAAACAGAACAACGATTCCATGTGGTTTATAAAATCTCAAAACAATGATTTGTATATATAAAAGTATACATTTATGATATGGATGTTATTCAAGTTACAACTCCAATTCCTTTTTAAGACCGAAACATTCAGAAGTAAAATATCCTCAAAATCAAATCATGCTCATGGATACCTTATGATCATAATGAAATCAATGACAAAGGACCAAAACAGCAGCCGATACACCTATAGCAATCCAATATAATCAGAGACAATACCAAATAAAATTTAAACAAAATCCATGAACATCGAAACCTAGTTTCTATTGATTTCAGACATCGACATTAGCCTCTCAAATACCCTTCATCAGAATCAACTAAGGCTCAGATCAAAGATCATCGCCACCGACAAAACCGTTGAAATTAAGCCAAAATTTCAAACACTTGGCAACCAAGACCAACCAACCATAGGAATGAGAAAGAATGTCAAGATTTGAAATATTTCTTAAATTTGCCACCACTATCTTGTACCATACTCCTAATACTGTGCATCAACAAAATAGGCTCAGATTAGGGTCATGTAAACCCTAATGTAAATCATCATCGCCGTTGCCATCAGAATCTAAGATAAAGCGACCAGATCAACCAACCAAATAAATCAGAAAGAACATCCATTTCAGACAGCCAAAAATCCTTCATAGAAACCATCACAATTAAGCCAACATTTGAACCAACAAAGTCATAAAGCTATTTCATAAAACTGTACCAAAAATTAATCCAACATTTGAACCATTAGTTCAGGTAGCAACATAATGAAAACCCATATTTTAGCTTCAAACCAAAACAATAGATCCATTCCCACCGGACAAAGAAACCACATATTATAGAAAAACGGATTTTAATTTAATACAGAAATGTTCCAAATCTACGAAAATGCCTAAAAAAAGGCTCAGAAATTTAGTGATCATCATAGCCTTCAGGCTCAGGCCGAGAAGAGGCTAACGGTTGAGATAACCAAAAGAGCCACGCCCCGCCATTGCCCTAAAACCAAAAATACCTTCATAGCCAGCAACCATGAACACCGAAAAGGGTAATTATAGGAAGAAATCCAATATCAGACATAAAACTCAGATATAAAGAACACCATCAATAACAACAACAGATCCAAGTGAAACCATCACTAAAGGACAACAAATCTAGGTAAGCAACCAAAAATGCCAAATAGGGTCATGATAAGCTTAAATCCAACATCAGACATGAAAACTCAAATATAATGAACACCATCAATAGCAACTACAGATCTGAGTAAAACCATCACTGCCGCTAGGGCTCAAGCGCACAACCAATCATCACCGCCGTATAGGCTCAGATTGGGGAAAAAGCAACAACACCTTTGAGAAAACATTGAGAAACATAAAAAACCCTAGCCGCCATTAGGAAGCAAACGTTGAGAAACGATTAGGTTTTCTTGAAGGGGACAACGACTAAGGTTTTTAAAGCCCAGAATCTAAAAATATGCAACGTACAACAACAGATACAAGAAAAAACGAAACAAAAGCCGAAAATCGTACCGTTTTTTAGATCCGAAAACTGAACAGACGTCGATTTCAGGTCTAACGGTTTTTCAAACCCAAAATCAACTAAAGATGCTTGCTTTTTCCAGCAACGGAGAAGCACAAAAACAGAAGTTGCATCAACGTAAACGGAGCAAAGACGGAGATAACATCATCAAAACCGTCACCGCTTCAACGTTAATGGAGCAACTATGGCGGCAATAATATCATCGGAAACACCTGAAAGCCGCCGGCCGGTGCCCACCATCCGAAAGCAGTTCTCGGCGCAGATGAAGCACCGGCTGAACACCGATTTGTAGAGAGAGAGTGGTGATCTTTGTAGAGAGTGTTAGAGGGTGGAGTGGCGGTGAGATTGAATACAGAGAGAGAGAGTGTGAGACGTACATTCTAAATGGGGAGCCATACCCTGGGTTAAGGTGACATTTAATGTAAGGCATGGTAGTAGTTGGTTTGCTTTATTTTACACGTGCGCAGGCAAGGAAAAGAAGAATAAAGCATCACTTGTACATCATGCAACAGTTTAAGTAACATGTAAAAATGGCATGCTTTATATGCTTATACTAAAAGCTTTCATGGTTGTAAATTTAACATGCATTTGTTTATATATAGAATAAAATAGAATGTGCATTAGTGGCTTGTACACCATGTTTTGAAATTTGTACTCCAAGTTGTATTATGTTAGTATAGGGTAATGTTATCACATGAAGCTTGGTTCAAATTTAGTTCCATGTCTATATATATATATATATATATATATATATATATATATATATATATATATCAAAAGTTCATTGTAGACCCCTTAAAAAGTGTAGACCCCGTAGACCCCCTATATTGTTATATAAAACTCACTAGAAATTATAAAACTCATTGCTGTTGAATTTGGTTTTTTTTTTATTTTTTTATTTGTCATATTTCTATGTTTATATATTTAATTTGGGTTTATTTCTAATGTTTTTAGTTTTTTCTTTATTTTTTATTTTCTTAATTTGAAATTATAATTTTCACTGATTTTATAGAACGTAGATTTTTAAAGTTGCACTGAGTTTTAAAAACAATGAGTTTTAAACACAACAGTTAGTTTTAAACAACTTAAGATTGAGTTTTATAATTTTCAATGAGTTTTATAATTTTCAATGAGTTTTATAGAAATCAGTTGTAGTGAGTTTTAAACACAACAGTGAGTTTTAAAACTCAGCAATGAGTTTTATACATTTTAGTGAGTTTTATAGAATAATATAACATTTTTTAACATCAATTATATTTAAATGACTTCAACAACTTTCTAGGTTTTCTTTGAAAAACTTACCGCATAAAAGAAAACCAAACTCAACAGCAATGAGTTTTATAAATTTTAGTGAGTTCTATAGAACAATATAGGGGTCTACACTACACTTTTTAAGCGGTCTACAATGAACCTCACCCTATATATATAAGGTTCATGTGAAAACAACTTTTATTGCGAAAACACGAAAAACAAATATTAAAACCTCTATAACTTTTTCATACGTTAATAATTTTAAAAAAAAATTGCACCAAAATCCTTAAAATTATGTTATCTTTAGTTATGGAAAAAATAAAAAAAAATTAAGTTTGTTTTTTTAAATTATTATTGCACAGGTGCAATAAATTTTTTTATTATTATTATTGCACATATGCAATAATATTAAAACCTTTATAACTTTTACTTTTACATATGTTAAAATTTTTTATAAAAAATTACACTATAAATCTTATAAATCTGTTATCTTTAATTCTGGAGAAAATTAAATAAAATTCAATGTTTTTTTATTTTTTTATTATTGCACATGTGCAATAAAAAATTATTATTGCACATGTGCAATAATATTAAAACCTCTATAACTTTTTCATACGTTAATATATTTTATAAAAAATTTCACCATAAGACTTATAATTCTGTTATCTTTAATTCTTGAAAAAATTAAAAAAAAATTAACGTTTTTTTTGTTAATATTGCACATGTGTAATATAATTAATACGTATTATTGCACATGTGCAATAATAAAAAAATCACGAAATTTTAAATGTTTAATTTTTTTTCCAAGAATTTAAGGTGATATAATTTTAAGACTTTTGATGCAAATTTGTTAAAAAATATTAACGTATGAAGAAATTATAGAGGTTTTAATATTTATTTTCGTGTTTTCGCAATAACATCTTGTTTTTATTTGATCCTTCCCCTATATATATATATATATATATATATATATATATATATATATATATATATATGTATATATATTGTTGGATATTATGTGTCCAGACCTGATAAATCTTGAACCCGACCCAGTTACAACCCGTAAGAGTTACACCGGGTGCACCGAACTCTAAACCCGCTTAATAATTAAGCGGTAAAAGAAACGGAAACGTTTGACTACATATATTATTTATACTAGTTATAAATAATTAATAATCAGTATTATTATTATTAACGAGCTTAATAATAATGGCTGAATGTAATTTAAATGAAAGTCGTCTTTATTTCAATTCAAGGTTTCGGGCTAATCGTTATGGATTTTCTTATAACGATTGATCATGGGCTGGCATACGAAGTTGGGCTTAAATCTCGAGAGGGCTCGATTATCTAATACATATTAGATGATTAGGGGTTAAACCCTAATCACCTAATAATAATCACATCGGCCGAAAGAAAAGAAGGAGGAGAAGAAATTCTCCTCCCGTCGAACTTCCCCAACGCGGATTTTATTTTGCCGTCGATCCCCGCCACCGGCGTCCTCCGGTGGCCACCTTTACTCCACCATATATTGGTGGTTAGTACAAGTTTGGGTGCTCCGTCAGTCAACGCCCGTATAACTCCCTAAGGACTAGAGATCACCATCAAGTACGCCCTGATCCGCTGCTCGGTTTGCCGCCAATCGCCGCCGCAAAACCCGCCGATAACCACGATGGAACTCGTCGCCATTTGTCGCCTTGTTGCTCTGCGCCGTAGTCACCCACCGCCACTGCCGCCGCACGTCCGTCACCCGTCAACATGCGTCTGACGCCTTTTCGCCATGCGCTATCTGTGGTTGTAATCAGATCTAAATTTGATAGATCTCGTAGTCTCGTGAGACGCGACTTTAAGTCAAGGTGTACTCTCGCGATGCGTAATGACCACGGGCAATAAACGCAGTCCCGTACCTTTCGCGATACGCGACACCGGACCACGAGAATCGTCGCAATACGCGACAACCGTTGGAGATCGAAAGTGGTTTGTTTTTCTTTCCATTTCAACCTAGCGCTTTGTTTGTTGAAACTCGGTGTCTTGAACGTTTTTCAACACCGCCAAGGTATATCTAACCTACTTGTTAGTTTAGATTAATTATTTTATTCGTGTTTGTGTGTTCGGTAATCTGATCTTCTTGCACACTGGTATTCGTTGTAAATGATTATATAGTTTTTAGTATATATATTTTTATATATATATATATATATATATATATATATATATATTCCGTTGCGTTACAGAATTAATTATATATTAATTCGGTAAACTCTTTTATAAACTATTAATCTGTCGGTCACGTAAATTTTAATTATATCACTAGGTTACCCAAATACCATGTCAAAACCCAACAATGGTATCAGAGCCTTGATTGCCACGCGCAAATTGGAACCAGTAGGTTTTAAATCGATGCATTTGCGAACTGGGATTTAATGCCGAAAGTTACGAATCAGATATTTATTTATATTGCATGATTAAATTGCATATTGGTCAACTTTATTTTGACCAATTAAATTGCAATTTGTGTTTATTGTATTTTATATGTTTTCGGCCCGACCCCTGTTTTGACTGCTGTGTGATTACTTTTCTGTTATGGTTTGGCCCATGTTTTTGGCCCATTATTATAATAGTTTAGGCTTTAGGTTGGCCCATAATTTTTGGGTTCAAAATTGTAGTTAAATGTTTTCTTTTACGAAATCTTCTACTTTGGCAAGAGTTGTCATCAAGAAGACCCAAAGATCTAATCAATGTCAAGAGGCGTCTTGAGATCAATGGGAGCTTACAAAACATGCAAGCTACATGAAGATGCCTACCTTGTGGTTTGTTTTGTACTTTTATCCCGTGACCCATTTGGTCTCGTTTCTGACAAACGATCACCAATATTAAAACTGAATTTTAATATCCCTATCTGGTAATAATAAATTGATAGTTCATGCCATCCAAAATCAAGTAAAACTTGGGACATATTTACCGATGCATCAGTGTTGGAGTATTAAACACCGCACTTGGTTTTCATGGTATCTTCCAAGGTGTAGACATTGCAGTATTAAACACCGTGTCTATCACATTGACCATTTGGGATTACTATCACTTTCTTTGTATATATTTGTAGTGTTTGAGTATTAAATACTACACTATGAGTATGTACAAATAAGGTGGGCGTGAATGAGGCTAAACGTATCGCGATTATACAAAAGGTTGTATTTTGCGGCATCATACCAAGAGTTGTGACTATTTTCTCGCAATTAACAATCATTGTCAGTTTGGTTACACAACTTGCTCTTGAGGCTCACTTGGCGGTCTCAAGTAACTTTTCTAATCAAATTCTCAATTTTCTTATAAAATAAATCTTACCAATTTATAATAAGAAAATATTTTACATCAAAAATACTAATAAAATATGCTTTGCTTATCAATTCATAACGGCTAATGAAAACGAATCCCATTCTCCCTTTAATCAGTCCTTGAGTAAGACAAATCAAATAACACCAACTTTCATCTTGTTGAAACATTTTCAGAAGGTGTTCTGACAATCTTTCATAAACTCTATATCTTAAAGAGCCCAATCGCCGTAGTTGTGTTCCTTTATAAGAATACAACACGCTAGAATTGATTAACATAACACTGACACCTCTAAGGTAGCAAGTCTTATATAGGATCACATGTTTCCTAATCTTCAGCAAAAGTATGCAAGACTTGAGTATTAATGACATAACAAACAAGCTTGACAACATGTTTAACTACAAAGTGTACAAGAGCTTCATGCAAGGGCTTTCTCTGTAGGATCATGTCATTAAGATGAAAGGGTACCATTATCACGTGATTCAACTAGGTCACTCCACAAGAATTTGGGCTTATACCTTTTCACTTCTATTACCACCAGTATATACTGAGTGATTTAGTGGAAAAGTTCAACCAGTTGATAGCATTATGCACAATTAACACTTTACGTGTCATAGGTGAGTGCTACCGTGTTAAGAAGACCTGTACCAAGAAGAATATTGACTCTAAGGGCAATAAAAGACTGTTGATATTGCCATGTCCATGTCCAATTCAAAACAGCAATATCAGATCTTTAATCTAATAAAATGGCTTGATACCATAATTGTTGTGTTTACATAAAGGCTAGTGGGAGCACTATATCAATGCTCACCCCGTATGACAATGATATACTGAAAGATAAAATAAAATCCTTATGTGATTATACATAATGTAGATTTTATGGTACAAAGAATTTAAAAGAAGATTCTTAATGGACGGACATCCATAGGTATAAGCAACTTCTGGGGAAATACAAAACAAACATTGAATATGTGGTTAAACAAAGATGTCACTGTACAGAGTTACACTAATGACATCGAAAGGGAGAGATCATTGTATAGAGTTACACTGAATCTGGGGTTACACTATTGACACCAAAAGGAAAAATCAATGTACGCAAGTTACATTGATATCATGAATTGTTGAATAAAATGCACTAAGTTGCGTTGGTGTTAAGATTCACTGTGTAGAAATACACTACTACAAGTTTTCATAATTGACCAAGACATCTCTTTCTCATAATAATAATGATTTTGCATTGTGGTAGATTCCACATCTAAATCTAAATTAATTAGCCAACTCAAGTGACATTAAACCAATGCTTGTCTGAAAAGGTTCAGAAGTATTCTTGACATGGTTAGAGTTTTAACCAAACAACACATTGTGATCACACAGAAACTATAGTGAATACCAAGGAGCACTATGATCACAAAACCAGCACACTTTGAGGAAATTCCACTATTCAGATAAAAATAAGAACTATGAAATATTCGATAACCAAAATCATAGCACATTTCAAAACCTGGTTGGTAAAACAATGAATCGTAAGACTCATTAACGTCATACTAATGATGTTTGACCAATATACACTAGATGTATGTTTTGAATTAGTATTTGGATGTACGAACTCTAACAGTTATACATTATCATTCGGCTTCCTCTAAAAGGTTAGATGAAAACGCTGAATTCTATAATTGTGTTCATTTTTAATACGTTTAAATCCATGAATAAATACATATTATTTCTCATAGTCAATTAGAATCGTGGACACAAATCTGAGGTTAGCCTACTTTAACTTTGGATTCAAGACATTGACAATTCCAAAATTCACATGCATTATTTCATAATGACGCTGAGATATTGATATATTATTCTAAACTGTTCGTAGTCGTTTAGAGTCGTGGGAATGAATCTGAAGTAAGACTATTCTAACTTTAGACTCAAAGTGTTGACAATCCAAATTCACAGGCCTCGTTAGAGAATGACGTTGGACGTAACTCGTATCAAACCATCTTCATGGTTTCAATCATAAGATGGATTTGATTATTGGTATACTCATTAGTATCCTTAGACCTCCCCTTTACCAAAGACTGTTCTTTGATTGTAGCTTAACGCTGTCGTGTAATTGCCAGTCATAACGGCTACTTTTAGGAATGGATTTGAAGTTTAGTGGGAGCGGTATGTAGTCGAGATGGGATTTTGTACTCTTGCAATTTAGAGTCGTGGGAATGAATCTGAAGTAAGACTATTCTAACTTTAGACTCAAAGTGTTGACAATCCAAATTCACTGGCCTCGTTAGAGAATGACATTGGACGTAACTCGTATCAAACCATCTTCATGGTTTCAATCATAAGATGGATTTGATTATTGGTATACTCATTAGTATCCTTAGACCTCCCCTTTACCAAAGACTGTTCTTTGATTGTAGCTTAACGCTGTCGTGTAATTGCCAGTCATAACGGCTACTTTTAGGAATGGATTTGAAGTTTAGTGGGAGCGGTATGTAGTCGAGATGGGATTCTGTACTCTTGCAATAATCATGCAACAACTAGACATCGTGGCACCCTCGTTGATTCCAAGTGTAAAGTGGAAGGCCTTTCCTAAACCTACTGTGTGTTTGCTTTAGACCACTTCGAATCTATATCGAGTAACATAATGATTGAACATTCGATGAGAATGAATTGAATCCATGTCCATCGTTCAATTGATGTCTTGTACGGAAGGGATACAATGACTTCGAAGTACCTCAAGTCTAATATCAGTTGCTTTACAACAGATATACCTTAGTTGTTAACTTGAAGTGTCATAACTAGTTGGGACAGTCATGTGTAGCTAGAGCACCTTTGTCTATTTCTTAGATCTTTTCGTGATCAGTCCATGTGGGAGACTGTTGGATATTATGTGTCCACACTCGACAAATCTTGAACCCGACCCGGTTACGACCCGTAAGAGTGACACTGGTTGCAACGAACTCTAAACCCGCTTCAAATTAACCGGTAAAAGAAACGGAAACGTTTGATTACATATATTATTTATACTAGTTATAAATAATTAATAATCAGTATTATTATTATTAACGAGCTTAATAATAATGGGTGACTGTAGTTTAAATAAAAGTCGTCTTTATTTAAATTCACAGTTTCGGGCTTATCATGGATTTTTTTTATAACGATTGCTAATGTGCTGGCGTACGAAGTTGGGCTTAAAATTCGAGAGGGCCTGATTATCTAATCATATTAGATGATTAGGGGTTAAGCCCTAATCACCTAATAATAATCACGTCGGCCGAAGGAAAAGAAGGAGGAGGAGAAATTCTCGTCCCGTCGAACTTCCCCAACGCAGATTTGATTCCGCTGCCGATCTACGTCACCGGTGTCCTCTAGTGGCCACCTTTACTTCACCATATATTGGTGGTCGGTGCAAGTCTGGGTGCTCTGTCAGTCAACGCCCATAGAACACCCTAAGGACTAGAGATCGGCATCAAGTACGCCCTGATCAGCTGCTCGGTTCGCCGCCAATTATCGCTGCAAACCCGCCGATCACCATCGTGGAACTCGCCGCCGTTCACCGCCTTGTTGCTGTGGGCCACCGTCACCCACTGCCACTGTCGCTGCTCTCCTACCGCCACACGTCTGTCGCCCGTCGACATGCGTCCGACGCCTTTTTTCCCTGTGCTGTCTCCAGTTGTTATCAGATCTAAATCTGATAGATCTCGTAGTCTCGTGAGACGCGACGTAAGTCAAGGTGTACTCTCGCGATGCGTAATGACCACGAGCCATAAACGCAGTCCCGTGCCTTTCGCGATACGTGACACCGGACCACAAGAATCGTCGAAATACACGGTAAGCGTTGGATATCAAAAGTATATTCGTTTTTTGTTCCGTTTCAACCTAACGCGTCGTTCGTTAAAACTCGGTGTCTTGAAGGTTTGTTCAACACCGCCAATGTATATCTAACATACTCGTTAGTTTAGATTAATTATTTTATTTGTGATTGCGTGTTCGGTAACCTGATCTGTTGCACACTGGTATTTGTTATAAATGATTATATAGTTTTTAGTATATATATTTACTTACATATTTTTCCGTTGCGTTACAGAATTAATTATATATTAATTCGGTAAACTCTTTTATAAACTCTTAATCTGTCGGTCATGTAAATTTTAAATATGTCACCAGGTGACCCGAATACCATTGTCAAAACCCAACATATATATCATCTGACCTATTCTATATCTTGTCACTTAGAATCCCTATAGTAGAACATGCCTCCCAGACGCAGTGCCAGAACCAACACGCTCGCGCCTACGATGAAAGTCGCCGACATCGAGGCACTGATCACCCAAAGAGTTGCTAAATTCTTCGCCGCTAGCGAAACACAACGGAACCACGATAGGCAACATGACGACTCACCCTGCGGTAAAACGGTGTACCCAAAACGTTAAAATAGAATATTGACCACTCTTCGGAAATTATATTCATAGTTTTAAGACTAACGTTTCACTTCCACGTGAGTGTTCCTATAAGGACTTCATGAACTTCAAACCTACTAGCTTCAAAGGCACAGAAGGTGCCATAGGTTTAATCTGGTGGTTCGAGAAGGCGAAATATGTGTTTCGTATAAGCAAGTGTCTCAAAGTCTACATGGCCAAGTACGCTACCTGCACGTTCACCGATGGTGCGCTAACATGGTGGAACTCTCACATCGATGCTATGGGAAGAGACTTGGCCTATGCTACGACATGGGATGAACTCAAGCAACTTCTGAGAGACGAATACTGCCCCTATAAAGAACTTCAGAGACTAGAAGCCGAGTTTTAGGGACTAACCATGAACGGTTCTGACGTACCTGGATACACCAAATGACTCTGTGAACTTGTCCACCTTTGCTCAAACATGGTTACACCACCATACAATAAGATCGAAAGGTACATTTAGGGACCTACGCCGCACATCTAAGGAAACGTTCTTGAATCCTTTAATCTTTTTTCGTCGAGATAATTGCATTTTGATTGAGTTATTGATATAAGGAAAAATGAAGAAGGTAAGGTAGACAAAAAAAATCCTTCTTTTTCCACTCAATCAAAAATCCTCCAATTCTCAAAGGAGAATAGAAGAAATCATACTTTCATACAATATCTTAATTGAATTATATGTAATGATCAATAAATTCAGTTGAATTCTAGATATACACATGTCAAAATCCTAGCAACGAATCTATAATAAATTCTATCAATAAGAAAGATTTTCTATAGTCAGGCGATCGGAAAATAAAGAAATGGTTAATCTATTCAAGATAATTACGTATTTACAAAATACCGTCTCAATTCATCCTATTTCAACCATCTACTGTTCAAGAAGGCGTGCGTCTAGCTCATAGCCTAGTCTACCTAGCCACCCACCAAGGTGTAGCCTTTGCCAAGAAAAATCCCGAGACTAAACCCGCAGAAGTCAGTGCAACCACCTCATCAGGAAAGAAGCCAGATAACAAAAGGAAATGAGGTTTTTTGAAGAACAAGAACGAGAAGAGCTCTGAAAAGATTCCTGAGAAGAGCCCAAAACCGGTGAAGGTCTATGCTGCTACTATGCTTGTGCAGGAGCAAAGAACGTCTGGTTACACTGGTAACGCACCTTTATGAAATAAGTGAAACCTTCACCACACCCTCGATTGCAGAAATATTTTATGTACTCACTGCAAGGCCAAGGGACACATTACTCATGATTGCCCAACTCGCACATGCTTTAGTTGTAGAACTGCTGGCCAATGGAAAAAGGACCGCCCGAAGATGAAGAACCAGAATCCCAATCAAGCCAGAGGTAGAGCATTCGTGATCAACGCTTGAGATGTCCGCCGCGATCCCAACACTGTGACGGGTACGTTTCTACTCAACAACCTTTTTGCCTCCGTACTATTCAATATTGGTGCGGATAGAAGCTTCGTGTCTGCCGATTTTAGTCAATCTTTTGAAATCGCCCCTGTTGCCTTAGACACTAAGTTTATCGTAGAATTAGCATATGGTGAGTTAATAGAAACTGGAGAAATCTACAAAGTTTGTTCACATGAACGCTCCGCTCCGAACACTCATTCGACGTCGACTAAATTCTAGTCGAATTAGGAAGCTTTGACGCTGTCATCTGAAAAAACATGAGACGATCTTACTACTGCATGATTCGGTAATCGGATAACAACAAGATGTAAATAAAGCTTTGCTTTATTGATTCACTTAGAGAATACAATGTAGAGAGAGAAACACACTCAGTTTACACACAGTTAAGAGATATGTAGAATGACAGAACTGACTAACTCTCTCTAACACGAACTATTTATAGTTACTTAGTCATAAGCCAGCGGATCACCAGCAGACCATCTGGTCCGCCGTATCAACTGGTCCGGCGGATCATGTGATCCGGCCAGATGACTAACTAACTCACACAGAAGCTCTTGACTAGATACAATACACGAGACACAACGTTAGCATAGGAATATGCTCTAACAAACTCCCCCTTAACGTGTAGTGTATCTATATTCCAACTAAACTTCAGTCTTCAATCTGCAACATTACTGCATCCGATCTTTGACTTGAAATCATGTTAGAAACAGAGCTTGCATGGCTGGATCAATCTTGAACAGACTTTGAACTTCAAGATCCACTTGCGAAAGATATAATATACTCCCCCTTTCACCATGCTTGAGTCTACTCACTCAGATAACCTGCAATTTCAGAAGACAGAAACGCGGCTTTCCTTTTCTTTTGAAAATTAATTTAATCTTGGCGCAAAACTTCTCTTCGAGAATCCAAGATATAGTTTTGAAATTTTGAATTTCGTATCATGTATCGATCGGTCGAAAACAAATAAGAAATAAAATCTTTTTGGCTTTTTGAAACTTTATATCAAAACACACCGAAAATCTTTTTGAATTTTCAGATATGAAACATAAATGCAACACAGAAATGAAATACTGAATCACACACTATTTTTGTCTTTTGCGAGAAAGATCACAACTTGGGATCATATTGGTCATAACATGCTGAACTACACTTCAATTTCAATTACTTCAGCACATAAGTCATGTCGATTACTGGTATAATTTGTCCATTCTAAACTCAGGCACAATCATACTCATACCATCTGGATATGTTATTGTATTGATTAGATTTGCGTTGACCAGTGTACCCCACACTATCAGACATACTCAGATATGTGTTTTTTTGCTTTTTTTTTCTTTCATATCACACTTTGTGATTTCATTTGTGATTTAATCACATAATGATTGTATTCATGATTCAGTCAACTGTGTTCCATGCAAAAAGAAATAAGAACGTTAAATCGTCTACCTTAAGGTCGATCTTTCGATACGCAGATAAGGCCTCGGATTTAACAAAATAAGAAAATAAAACAAGTTGAAATTGTATAACCCAACAACAATCAGGTCGGTACTCCCGTACACGCAGAGAAAGTCCGATGAGTTATACGAAACACCAAAGAAAATAAAGCAGAACGTCAAACGAACAACGATCAGGTCGGTCTTTCGACACGCAGAGAAAGTCCGATCGTTTGACAAAATAAAGAAAATCAAACAAGTTTAAATCTTTGCAAAATGAACACATGTATACACAGTGACTTCTCATTTTCTTTTTCACATATCTTTTCTTTGATATCATGAGATATGCATCAAGATGTTGTCCACTTGGTCAAGCATTAGTATTTAGTGTTTATCACATCTGAATACTTTCTGATTTAATGCCGAGCCTACCAAGTACATCAAACAATGATCTTATGGCTTTTTCATCTATTTTATCCATGAGTCAGACACGTAAGCCAATGTACCATCATTTCCCAATCATGTCGGATACAATTTCTCATTTTTTAATGTTTTTGTATTTTTCTGTTTTTCGATGTTTTTGTATTTTTCAATTTCTCCCCCTTAAAATGAAAACTCTATTTTTTTTGGATTTTCATTTTAACACAAACAAAAACAAAAAGACGCTATTTTTGGCTTTTCAATTTTCTCCCCCTAACCTACATACAAAATGTAAAAGAAAGAAAATTGACCAATCGATACTGATACCTGTCAGGTTTAGCTTTCAGAAAATTTCAGTGTGAAAAATGATATCACATGTAATTTAAATTAAGAAACGCAGAATACTCCTCCATCAGCAACTTTGCAATCACCAACGGGTCTTCTAGGAATACCTGCACACTGGTTTAAAGATTAGTACTCAAATGACCCGAAGCACACAGCTTCTGGTCGACCAGTGTCTTCCACAAAGTCAGTTGCAGCTTTGCTGACCACTTTAGGTCGCCACTGCATCTTTGCAGGTGCAGTTTTCACAGAAACATCATCTTGTGATGAATCACCAACACTAGACTCACTTTTGAAATGTTTTGATTTAAAATGTGATGTTGGTGAGTCATTAAAAATTCTGCCGGATTCATCAATTATCGTGGCGGTTTTTCCAGAAAATTTCCTTTTAACAGTGACAGGACAATTCTGTGCTATATGTCCCTTTTGGCGACATTGATAGCACAAACGATATGAACGTTTAAATTGGGACTTGTCCTGAACTGGATCACATTTATTAGACAACTCAGACTCATCAGAAATATCATCAAAAACCTGAAATCGGTTAGAATGTACCCATTGTGATGTAGGACTTCTTGGTGTGGAATTGGAACCCGAAGCGGAAGATTCTTTCGGAGAACTTGTAGATGAATCTGTTCTTCTTTATCTTACCTCCGAAGCCTTTTTCCATGGTGGATACAAATACCTGCGCCAGATGATATATCTGTTCAAGACTAGTATCTTTCTTCTCCTTAGGAGTCTTCTTTGGCTTGTTCTTCTCAACTTTCTGAACAACTTTGTGATTATGATTACCCAAACCAGATCGTTTATAACCAGGTAACTTTGATAAATCCATTTGAGACGTAGAAGAACCAGCTTGAGCAACCTCAGTAAATTTAGCTTTAATACCCTTCAAATTATTAGCTTGAACAAGCTCAGCAGCCAACTTTTCTTCAGACCCTATCTTCTCATCTGTCCCAACATGCTTGATTGAACACTGTGATTCCCTCTTCTCACACTTAGCAGATACAAATTCAGAATAATCTTTGTTTACCACTGGAGTGTTCAAATCAACAACAGACTCTGTTTGAATCACTGGATGAGGAATTTGATTAAAATCATCACCTCCAAATACCTTCTTGAAGTTGTCGTCTTGACACAAATAACTTGTAAAAGAATGAGAATTCTTCAAGTTATGCAATTGACGATTGAGATCGAGAATTTCAACTTTCAAATCAGCTATGATCTTCTGAGCTTCAGCAAGAGCTTTTTCTGATTGAATCAACTTCTCAGATGTGATGTTAACTAGTGATTTTTCTCGTCTCATCCCATCATGAGCAGCAAGTACTTCTTTGGTAACTTTATCCACTCTTTCCTTATAAATCTCAATATTCCTTGCTAATAAATTCTTGTCTTTCTTCAAAGAAGTGATTGTATCTTGCAATTCAGACTGAACAATCTGATATTGAGTTCTATCAGCAGTAACTTCATTCAATGCCTTATGAAGTTCATCATTTGATGTCTGAAGTACTTCAACCTTTTTGATAGATTTTTGAAATAACTGTTCAAAATCTTCACAAACATCTTGAGCTTGAGACTTATATTCTGCAACCTCCTTGACCAGCTTTTCATTGACCGAAGTAAGCCTGACAATTTTTGACATGAACTCCTTATTCTCATGTTGAAGTTGTAACGTTTGTTGATCATTCTGAATACAGCTTTCTGACAATTGTTTCTGAACAGCAGCTAATTCTGTTACCAACACACTCTTTTCTTTGAGTAACGCTGCATTTGTCTTGCAAACTTCATTAAATTCCTGACATTTCTTGATGAAACTCTCCAATTCTTCATCCTTTCGTTTGATTTCAACAGATTGACACTCTATTTCCTTTATCAAACCTTTAATTCGACTATCCTTTTGTGAACAAAATTCACACACGGATTCGTAACCACTCATTTCGGAATCAGAATGACTTAAGTCAGATTTACTGGTCTCAGATGTATACCCACTCGATTCAACCTCAATATTTGCCATCAATGCATAACTGTCTTGAGAATGAACCACGAATGCAGATTCATCTGGAAAATCTTTAGCCCAATCATAACCTTCATCAGTTTGAGATATCATAGCTTTAACATCTTTATCTTGACCATTCTTATTGGAAATATCCTTGTCAGATGACTTGGTAGGACAATTGCGAGCAAAATGTCCATGTTTGGCACATTTAAAACATTTAATCATTTTTCTATCCAAGCCAAGTGTTTGTCCTTGAAAAATAGATGTCTTACCATGTTTCTGCATAAATCTCTTTCCTTTTTCCGCGACCATAGCAAATTGCCATTCCAAATCGAGTTTATTCAATTGATCGTCATCCAGATTATTTAAATCCTCGCCATACAAACAAGACTGACCAATTTGATGAAATATAGCTCCAGACGAAGAAGATATAAAAGCAGATAGCAAAGCAGCTAGATCTTCGGTTGCTTGATTAGAAGTTGACTTGCTTGATGATTTATCAGGAATAGTAAAACTACAACCTGAAGAATATCCACCATTATCTGACTTTCCAGCAAGAAATGCTGTTACTGGTGGATTACTGCTTGAAATAGAATTTGATTTAGCTTTAGCATGGGCAGTAGCAGAATTCTCTCCAAAATAAACTGCAGGATTCTGAACTGATGGAATTGCTGATTTCTTTACAAGTAATTCCATTTCTCGAGCTTGTAACTTGCTTAATAATTGATTGAAAGTCCAACTTGAATAATTTGGATCATTAGCAAGCATCATAACAAAGTTCTCCCATGTTTCCGGTAAAGCTTCCAGAAATTTTTCCTTCAAGTCATCTTTTTCTTTCTGGACTCCTACAATATCGAGTTCATTAATCAGATGAGAAAATCTAGAAATCAAATCTGCAATACTCTCTTTTTCACAATGCTGGAAATTATCAAACTCCTTTAACAAAACTTTCTTTCTACTCTTCTTATATTGCTCGTTTCCTGCACATCTATCCTTCAGTGCATCCCATAATGTTTTTGATGTTGTGCAATTTTTGAATTGATGCAAGAGTTCTCTTGGTAAAGCCATTGTGAGATTTGCATAAGTTTTCTTTTCTCTGGCATAAACTTTCCTTTGATCTTCATCAAGATCACTTCGTGGAATTGGTTCTCCATTTTTCTTAGGATATGTATAATCTTGTTCAATAGAAATCCACAAATCAATGTCAAGAGCATTAACAAATGATTCAAATCGTTGCTTCCAATTCTCATAATCCTCCAATCGAAGTAACTTAGGAACTTTCTGAGTTGTTCCTATCTCGTTATCATAGTTCAATATGGCTTGCATTGATGATTGAACAGCTGAAAAAGCGTGAAAATCGCTCATTTTGAAATTTCAATATCGAATGCGAAAACTTAAAAATGAAAAACGGGCTTCTTCCAAGCGGATTTTGGGGGTCAAAACTTGACGGTACTGGCCGTAGGCAGGTACATGTCCTAGATCTCGGAAAGACGAACGTTTTGGCTGGTAGTGGGTTCCGTAACTCCAAACGGTTTGCAAGTTACGTCAGTTTTAGTGAAGATATGTTTTCTGCCAGCGGATCAACACACATTGGCGGATCAAAATACTACCAGCGGACCAGTTCCGGATCAAATTAACGCGGCGGATCAGATTTGTACTAGCGGACCAGATTCCGGATCAGATTTCGTCCGGCGGACCAAATTTCATACGGCGGATCAGTTTTTGGTACGGCGGATCAAAATTTTCAGCGTATCACACTGGTACGCTGCAACTGTCGCGGATCAGACTGATGAAGATTGCCTGGCGGATCAAATGGCGGATCAAACTGCTCGTCGAGCGGACCAGATGCAGAAAACACAAAAATCGACTGATTTTCACAGATTTCGACAATTGAAGCTAGATACTGGATCAGTATGATGCGAAAACACTCCAGGAACATCCAGAAATCATTTTTATCCTCGGAATCACTCAGAATTATGAAAAATTGATGTAAAACGTAGAAAACCCAAACTTTCTCTCTCTAGAATTTCGAAAACTTACCAAATCACAGCAGTAGAGCAACCTGGAATGCTCTGATACCACTTGAAAAAACATGAGACGATCTTACTACTGCATGATTCGGTAATCGGATAACAACAAGATGTAAATAAAGCTTTGCTTTATTGATTCACTTAGAGAATACAATGTAGAGAGAGAAAACACCTTAAGAACACACAGTTAAGAGATATGTAAATGACAGAACTGCTAACTCTCTCTAACATGAACTATTTATAGTTACTTAGTCATAAGCCAGCGGATCACCAGCAGACCATCTGATCCGCCGTATCAACTGGTCCGGCGGATCATGTGATCCGGCCAGATGACTAACTAACTCACACAGAAGCTCTTGACTAGATACAATACACGAGACACAACGTTAGCATAGGAATATGCTCTAACATCATCGGAATGGATTGGTTATCAAACAACCATGCAGAAATCGTCTGTCATGAGAAGATAGTCAGAGTGCCACTAGCAGACGGTAACACTCTTAACGTACAAGGAGAAAAGGGTGGAGCCCAACTAAACATCATATCTAGTATGAAGGTACAAAACTTTCTTTAAAAAGGATGTCATGCCATCCTAGCTCACGTCACAGAAAAGAAGTCTAAAGAGAAGCGTATCGAAAACGTGCCAACCGTCTACAAATTCCCAGAAGTCTTTCCTAAAGACTTGTCTGGTTTGCCATCACTTCAACAAGTAGAGTTTCGCATTGACTTGAAACTTGGAGCCGCCCTAGTCACCAGATCCCCTTACTATCTTGCGCCATCGGAAATACAAGAGTTAGCTAGCCAGATGCAAGAGTTTCTAGATAAAGGCTTTATCCGACCAAGCCACTCCTCTTGGGGTGCTCCTCTATTTTTCTTAAAGAAGAAAGACGGAATATTCTGAATGTGTATCGACTCCAGAGAATTGAACAAGCTGACAGTGAAGAATCATTGTCCATTTCCAAGAATCGACGACTTGTTCGATCAACTTCAAGGATCAAGCTACTACTCCAAGATCGATCTGAGATCATGTTACCACCAACTTCGAGTGAGAGAGGAAGACGTATCAAAGATAGCATTCAGAAAACGCTATGGTCACTACGAGTTTCTAGTAATGCCATTTGGTTTGACCAGCGCACCAGCAGTGTTCATGGACTTAATGAACCGCGTGTGCAAACCTTACCTGGATAAATTTGTTACCGTGTTCACCGATGATATCCTAATCTACTCGCCTAGTAAGGAAGAACACGAGCAACATCTAAGGCTTATCTCGGAATTACTAAAGAAGGAAGAACTATACACAAATTTTTCAAAATAATACTTTTGGATACGTGATGTGATAGTAATTTATATCGTTTTATCATTCTTAATTCCTAGCTTTTATGGTTTATATTTAGTTAGAAACACATCACTTTGTATAGTTTTGTATATTTTAGGTTGGAACGTTAATGTGAAGAAATCGGGTCGCATTTAAGCTTAAAGTTATGAAGGATTCTGGAAACCAAGGGCGATCGTGTCGCAAGGGTTGAGCATTCCTCTTCGTGACACGATGCGTGTTGAAGATTCGGGTCCCGACTATTTTGTCGGTATCGTGGTGCGAGAATGCAGCAGAAGGCCCATCATGACACGCGATGGGTGGAAAATCCAAAAAAGAAGAACTTTAGGTTTTAAAAACTTAGGGTTTGTGAATCGGGAGTCTTCTTCGACTTTGGCCTTCTCTCCAGCCGTTTTTGGCGATTTTCCTCTTAAGTTTCAAGAACCAAAGCATTCAGTTGGCATTGATTTTGGTTTGTTTTCATGTTCTTCATTATTACACTTGTTATTGATTTAGTTACGATGTCCGGCTAATCCCTTCGTGAGTACTTTGGGTGAAGGGTTAGTTAGGGCTGTTTTGAACTAGGGTTTTCTGTTATGGGTAAGATTTGAGATTGTGACACTCAATTAATCTTAGTATTTGTTTGTTTTAATCTGTTGCTGGTTATTATTGTATCCCCCCCCCCCCCCCGCTCCCAAACTAACTTTCTAAGCATAGCTTTAGGACTATCTCTAGCAAGTACGTGGTAATCAGTAATTAGGTTAATCAAACTGGATACGGTTATGTCTATGTAATTTCCAGAATAGAAACCAGAAGTGATAAACTAGTTACCTAACAACCTAAATCCTAAAGTGGTTACCTTTATCATCATCAGATAATTAAATTAGTAGCAAGTTTAGTAATTTTGGTTTTGCTATTCCATACTTTGTTAGTCTAAAATCAAATTCAATCAAAATAACTAAGAAGCACCTTTTCAGTTCCAACAATTTAGGTTTAATTTAATTAGTTTCAGTTAACTAGCAAATAACCATAGATTCCCTTGGTTTGATACCTTCGCTTACCCTACTATAAGTTTAAGTTAGGTATTTGTAGCAGTCGCGACAAACTTTTATCAAATTGGCGTCGTTACGGGGGAATTGTGCACTTGTTTGTTAGTTGATTTCTTTGTTCGTTTGTTTAATATTTCTAAAAAAAACCCAAAAATAGGGTTTTATTCTTTTTCTCTGCATTTTCTTTTGCTAAAAAAATTAACTAAAAGTTCGGAAAAATTAACTGCATCATGTCGCGAACCCCGTCTTGTCACCCTCGCGCCACGATTGGAACCAATTTGACAGAAAGTTTTTGTCATTTTTGAACCCCCTACTTTTTGTTTTGTTGCTTCTAACGTGTTCCTTCCAACCTCTAGATCAGTGCTACGTGACCTGTTTGCGTTTTTTTACTGTTTTCCAGGTTTGTGCAAGTTGTATGAATACAATGTATTCGCAAAAGATATCACCGTTGATCTACAATCCAGAGATTGAACGAGCAGCTCGGCAGAACCGAGCAGAGCAAAGAAGTAGAAGAAACATGGAGAACCAGCCGCAAAACCAACAGCAACCACCCATTCCACCACAAAATAATTCAAATCTACAAAACCCACAAGGCCCTCAATTTCCACCGCACAACCCACTACCACAACAAGATGCACTAATCTTTCAACAACAACCACTACCCAACCTTGACAACATTCCAGATGGGCGTCCGAGGTCCCACCATTCTTCTCAATCATCCCATCATGAGGTGGACAACCTCCATTACCATGGAAGACAACCGATTCCACCAACCACCCATATTTCGCCAAGCTCCATAATAGCCACCCCAACCAAATTATCAACAACCCCCACCACAACAGTTCTACCATGCAAACCAACCCAATATATGGCAAAATCTAATTTTTGAGCAACAAGGGTATGGATATGCAGCTGCAGGTAATGGGGGTCAGCAAGCCTGGCAACAACAGGAGGGGCAATGGGATCAAGAGTGGTACGACCCAAATGAAGATAATGGGTACTAGTACAGGGACCAACCGAAGGTGCAAGCTAACCCACGATGACAAAAACCTTCGGTTAACCCTCGACAAGAACCGCTAGTACTCCACAATTAACCTCCTCGGGGTGTACCTCAATTTCCTAATAACCAAGGAAGAAATCAGATTCACATGGAAGGAGGAGTTCCAAGGATAGTGACACCAGCCCGAGCTCAAGGAGTGGAGAGTCACTTTAAGCCTATCATCATGCCAAGTTCATCAGCGGTAGTGACCCCAATTTCATAAAGTAGCAGGACATTCGATGTGAGACCTCAGTATTTGGGGGGTTTTTTGCCAGAGTCCTATGCCATACTTACATATAGCATCCTTCGAGTCTACTTGCAACACAATTGGAGTAACCAGGTTTACAAATGAGGATATTGAGTTAATGATGTTCTCATTTACACTCAAGGATCGGTCTCGACAGTGATTTGAAAGCTTACCAGCAGCAAGCATACACACATGGGCCGAGTTGCAAGAAGCGTTTTTAGAGGAGTACTATCCTATGAGCAAACCAGTGAGGGATGAGCAGCTATCAGTGGTTTCCAGCAATCATCCGGGGAGCCATTTCAGGAAGCTTTTACTAGATTTAAGGAACGTTTAAGAAAGTGTCTACACCATGGTTTTGAAATGTGGGATCTAATTCATTGTTTTTATGATGGTTTGTTGCAGGGGGACGCCCGGGATTTATAATCAATTAGCAATGGAACTTTTCTGACAAATCCTGAGACAGATGATTGGGCACACATGGAGCAAATGTCCACAACATCAAAGAGGCATGACCAGTCAGCTAGAAGACCAAAGGCAGCACTAAAGGCAGTGGACTATGGTGTAGGAGAGAAGTATGAGAAACTGGAAAAGAAGTATGCTTTGTTGGAGAAACATATAACTCAACTCAAAGTTGGTGGGGTAAGTGAGGAAGTAAGAGCGTTAACAACATTTGTGGTCTGCATGACATGCGGAGAATTGGGACACTATGCAAATCAGTGTCCAGCTATGGGTAGTGTGCCGGAGGATGTAAGCTATGTTCAAGGGAAGCCATTTGATTTCAACTCCAACAGCCACCACCCGAATATGCGAAATCACCCAAATTTCAGGTATGGTAACGCAAATAATCAAATGAGTCCTAAATTTCAAGGTTCTAATGTGCAGTGTGGAGGATAATAGTAATAGCAGTACCAAAACCGTCAAGGGTACAATTCAGGAGGCAATCAACGGAATAATTCAAATCAACAACCAATGACTTACCAACAGTCCCAACCTAAGCAAGAGGACGGGTTTCAAGCAATTCAAGCTCAACTTACAGTCCTTACCTAGACAATGAAATCATTAGTTGACAGCAACAAGAGCTTTAAAAGGCGATTTGAGGTGCATGAGAAGTCAATTGCAGCTCTTCAAAAGCAAATGGGTCAAGTAGCAACGGAAAATTCGAGACGAGAGCCAGGTAAGCTTCTGGGTGACACAATGGTCAATCCACAACATCATCGAGCTCTACGACCACTCGGAACATTCCAATCAACAAAGTTACCATGTTGCGGTTAGGTAAGTTAGTAGATAATAAGGTGGGGACACCTCCAACAAAAGTTGATGGGGGTAGTCGAGGTTTGGGTAAGTAAGGATGAAGAGGAAATTAGTGAGAGTGAAAAACTGGTTGAAAACAAACCTGTTAGCCCTAAGAGTAAAAAACGTGTTACTTTTCAAGAGTCAAAAAATAGGGTAATGGGTGAAAAAGAAAAAGAAGCAAAGGACGAGGGTGTGGAGGTTAATATCATCCATTTTCCTAAAGCATTAATTGAACCGGGGAAACAAAAAGAGATGAATAAAAGGGGGCCACATCAAGAGGAAATGTGGGAGGTGTTTAAACAAGTAAAAGTAAATTTACCACTCTTGGATGCAATTAAACAAATTCCAGCCTATGCAAAGTATATGAAAGACTTATGCACTCAAAAACGTAATTACAAAATTCCAAAACGACTTGATGCAAATTCAGAAGTGAGTGCCATCATTTCAGGTATTTTGCCTCAAAAGTTACAAGATCCAGGGGCACAATGATTTCAATTCAAGTTGGTGACTTTCAATGACTCGTGCCCTATTGGATCTTGGAGCTAGTGTTAGCATATTCCGGGGAGCTTGTACGATCAGTATGATTTCGGACGTTTGAAAAAAGCCAACACTATGGTGATTTTGGCTGACTTTACCCCAAAGCTACCCCGGGGAGTGTTAACGGATGTCATTGTCAAAGTTGATGAATTTTTTTATCCCGTGGACTTTTTGGTTTTAGATTATGTGTCAGTCAAAAAATATTCTCAACCAACGGTAATTTTAGGCCGTCCATTTTTAGCCACGAGCCATTCACAAATTGATTTCAAATTAGGCACAGTTGATATGACATTTGGCAACCGTAAAATAAGTTGACTATTTTGGTAATGTATCTGACCCTCGGGAAGACGATGAATGCTTTCGAGCAGACATTGTCGATGAAACAGTCGCTCCTTATTTTTCTTGCAATGAGGAAGATGGAATTACCAAGGACTATGTAATTTTTGGCTGGGAAAATGCAGGTTTAGTGAAGGACCTGGAGGAAGAAGAAGAGAGGCAGGAGTTGCTAGAGGTTCAGGAGCGAAGATCGCGCACGTGGAAAGCTTGCCAGACCACCTAGATACTAAATTGAAACCATCACTTAAATCACCACCTAATTTAGAATTAAAAAGAATTACCCAAACTCCTTAAATATGCATTTGTTGGTGATAATAACACACTACTTGTCACACCCCCAATTTACACTAACGGAGTATAACCGTGTGGGGTGTGATCCAGACCAGGATCCAAGTCTTTAGTTACAATCAAGCCATAATGAAAGTTATATCAGTCTTATATTGCATTTTACAAAACAGGGTTTACATTAAATTCAGCGGAAGCATTTAAAAGTCTACAGAGTTGTTGTTTTACAAAAGTAAGTAATGGAAGTGTTTGAAATGTGTTTCTTAAAATGTTTCAAGTTTTTATGAGTATTGCCAACGCCCATGCCTCCTTGATCCTCCAAGTGACCTGAAAAGCATTAAACGATCAAGTGTCAGCAAAAGCTGGTGAGTTGACAAAAGCAGTCTACACTTACCTGTGTAGACCAAGAATGCATACGAATAACGAAAGACCAATTCGTAAATTTACAAGTAATATCCATATCGTTAGGTAGCTAGCCTATGCTTATGTTCACCTGAATGTTCGTGACCGAAGCTGACTATGCGTCACAGGTTTTAGCCTGTGCGATTTGCCTTCCCCGTGTCTTTCCCGATCACGGTAGTTCTAGGCTAATATTGTTCTCAGTCCGACCGCCAGTCAGGAGGGTGCATCACATGCATCGCAGAGCGAGGGTGTCAATCCCAAGAAGTACTACTCAACATTACCTTGCTATTCATTATTAACAGTCCGAGAAGTAAGGACTTTATGTAATCATAAAGCAATTCAGTGAATCATGTGATATATGTTGGATAACTACTTAAACAGACAAAATACCTTTGTCATTGCATTGCCATCCTTTATCGGATGCAACTAGTTGTGTGTTATCATCCTCAATAGGATATAACTAAATGAAGTAGTGAAACTAACCTTAGGTTGCACTGGTACACAGCATCTGACTTTATATGTTGGTGAGGATTGACCTATTTTAATGAATACGATCTAACCAAATTAGAGGTTGTCGCTAGGACGAATTGCTTATCCATAAACAAATATTTCATCAAGCATTCACATTGGTCCTAGAACTTAAACACAAGTCCTAAACTTGCAGGGAAACAATATTGCAGAATCCAAGTCAAATTGCATAAATGCAAATTCTAAAAGTCAAACACAAATCATACATTTGGTGGCATGTCTAATTTTCTCTACGCTTGGAGTTAACCTCTCAAAGTTTACAGGCATAAACTTCATATTATTATGGACTTGTTACAAAAAGAATCAACCCAAAACTGGTCCGACTGCGGGGGTGGAGGAGCTGCCACCGGTGGTGGTAGACGAATCGATTGTAGCTTCGGCGACTGTTGTTTCCCAGGAGCATGGGAATGTGGAGACGCGTGCCGATGGGGTAGGGGAAAAGACGGTGGGTGGATCTCAAGGTTATACAGGTTTCTCTTGTGGTGGGCCAAATAGATCCAAGGCAAAAACCCGGAAAAGAAATCAGATCTCCTCTCCTGGGTCTAGATCATGCAGTCCGGCCCAACATCAAGTTTTACCAAATCTGGCCCAGTGGGCTGCTACGTTGGATTCGACAGTTTTTGGCTTACCTGGGACTCTTTTTAGTGGGATGCTCAAATCTCCTCCACATGGGGATAAACCTAGGACGGTGCGACAAGAAGTTGAGGAGGGGGAGATTGCATGTGAGCCCAATGCGCAGAGTGGTTCGGTTTCGATAGAGGAGGACAAGTTTGAAGGTCGTATCTCATCTGATCATTTTCCCCTTGTGCCAAAACTGGAAAATATCGGTGTGGGTACATCGAGCTGCGATGTGGCGGGGGTTGGTAAATCTTCGACGCCGAATTTAATTGAAGAAAATGGGGTTGGAATGGAGGTTGAGGAAACTATCTAGGTATGTCACTTGACTGGTTTGGAGCTTGATGGTGTTCTATCACGAGTGGCGGATCTTATTGAAGGTTAAGGTAAAAATATGGGTCCCCAATGAATTTCATGTCGTTAAATCTCATAGGAGTGGGGAATGCTTATAAAGCACAATGGGTACGTCGTATTCTTGCTACACATGGCATCCATTTTATTGCGATACAAGAGACGCAGTTTCAGGACCCAAATACTGTTAGGATTAATTCCTTCTGGGATCGATCTCGAATTGATCATGTTATTACTCTGGCGGATGGAAGATCAGGTGGCTTGATGTGTCTTTGGTGCCCAACGGTTTTTGTAAGTAATAATACAGTACTGCACCAAAATTATATCAAAATTGAGGGCTTGTTACGTGGGTCGGGTGTTCCTATAACCATTATAAATATATATGCTCCCCAGGGGGTACATGAGAAAAGAAGGTTGTGGAATGAGTTATTGGGTATTCGTTTGGTAACAAGTGGCATGTTCATAATTCTAAGTGACTTCAATGTGGTACGTTCTGAGGAGGAAAGAATGAATTATGCATTTAATAGTGTGATGGCTGATGACTTTAATTCTTTTATATGTGAGGATGATCTATATGAGTATATGATGGGTGGACAAAGGTTTATATACACCACAAAAAGGGGTGATAAGATGAGCAAGATAGATAGAGTCTTGGTGCCAAAAGACTTCATTGACAGATGACCTAACGCTGCATTAACGGCACTTCAAAAGGAACGATCAGATCATAGTCCACTTATTTTGGTGCTTGATAAGGTTGATTATGGTCCTAAACCTTTTAGATGTTTTAACTCTTGGTTGTAACTGTCGGGTTTCACCCAAATGGTGGAGGCAAGAGTGGCTCGATTCAGATTTTCTGGCCCTGCTAACAAGAAACTTATGGCAAAGTTAAACTGGGTAAAGTTGGGTATGAAAGACTAGATTAAGGAGTTGAGGGTGGTGGAGAACCAGGTGCAAAATCACATTCGAGAACAGATTAGTGACCTTGACGGTATCACAAAAATTAGGGGCCTGTCTAAGGTTGAATGTAGTATGAGGCTGGAGCTAAAAAAGAAATTGTTGGAAATTGAGGATAGGGAGGTAATGAATTTGAAGCAGAGGGCTAGGATAAAGTGGGCACTAGAGGGTGATGAAAATTCCAGCTATTTCCATGGCATCGTTAATTGTAATACAAAAACAAATCGTATGAATGGGTTGGAGATCAATGGGGAATGGTGTACAGACCCAGACGTGGTCAAAGACAAGTTTTTCTCACTATTCAAAGATCGGTTTTCCGCGGACGAGGATTGTCGGCCAAAGGTTATATGTTATGAAGCACCAAAATTAAATGAAGAACAAGCCCAGAATTTGATTAAACCTTTTTCTATGGAGGAAGTTAAGTCAGCTGTTTGGTCGTGTGCAGGGGATAAAGCCCCTGGACCTGATGGATTTAATTTCAAGTTTATTAAGAGATTTTGGAACCTATTTTGTGAGGATTTTATTCAAATCATGGATGGGTTTTTTAGGGATGGTTTCATCAGCATGGGTTGTATGTCATCATTCATTGCTCTAGTCCCTAAACGTGTGGATCCATCGTCTCCCTCGGACTTCAGACCAATCAGTTTGGTGAATGTTCTAAATAAAACATTGATGTTTAGACTTAAACCATACATGGAGACGTTAATAACGGAGGACCAAACTGCGTTCTTGGAAGGTAGGAGCATATTGGACAGGCCATTAGTGTATGAGTGAGATTCTTGGATGGCTACGTAAAGCAAAGGGGGAAGCTTTCTTCTTCAAAGTAGACATTGAGAAAGCCTACGACACACTTTGTTGGTCATTTCTATACATTTTATGGCGCAATCTGGTTTCCCCCTAAATGGATATTGTGGATCAACGGTATACTTAAACCGTGTTGTGCATCTGTACTTGTTAATGGGTGCCCCACTATGGAGTTTCAATGTTATAGGGGGCTAAGACAAGGTGATCCTATCTCCCTGTTTTGATTTTTATTGGCGATAAATGCATTATCTTCAATAATGAGGAGGGCTGTAAAAATGGGAGTATTCCAGGGGATTAGACTTCCAAATGAGGGTCCAGTAGTAACTCACCTAATGTATGCTGATGACGTGGTGTTCCTTGGAAAATGGTCGGAGGTAAACGTGCGTAATCTGGTTAGAATATTGAGAGGTTTTTACCTCGTCTCTGGATTGAGGGTAAACCTAAGTAAAAGTGCGGTATTTGAGGTTGGTTTAGCACCATCAAAGGCTGACCGATTATTGGAGATTCTTAAGTGTAAAAGGGGGTCATTCCCTTTTGAGCACTTGGGTCTTAAGATTGGTGCAAACGTGAATCAATTAGAAAACTAGAAGCCGGTCATCAATGCATTTGAAGCTAAATTATCAAAGTGGAAGGCTAGAACATTATCGATGTGGGGTCGTGTTGTTTTACTGAAGTCGGTTCTCAATGCCTTACCACTATATTACTTTGGTTTGTACCGTGCTCCAAATAACGTGATCGAACATCTTGAAAAGATTAGGCGTCGTTTTTTATGGGGTGGTTCACAAGAAAAGGCCAAGACCTGTTGGGTGGCATGGAATAGAATCACTGCTTCAAAAGAATCGGGGGGACTTGGGATTGGTAACTTGAAGGATGCGAACATGGCATCGTTGGCCCGTTGGTGGTGGCGTTTCAAAGTTGAACCAAATAAACTGTGGAGGAAAGTTGTTTGGGACATCCATCGCTATGGGAGGAGCTGGTTGCCAATCCCACTTGTTCATATATAAATGGGTTATGGAAAAGCATTGTGAAGGTGGGGATGGACATGAGCAAAAGGGGTGTGGAGTTAAATAGTCTCCTTGTGGGGCAGCTGGGTTGCGGGTCTGAAATAAGGTTCTAGCTGGATTCCTGGATAGGTTCTGTTCCATTTTGTTGCCATTTTCTAGTATTGTTTGAACTTGCTGCATCAAAATCTAGTTCGGTTGCTAGCTATTATGAAGTGCGAAATGGGACGACGATGTGGTTATGGAAGTGGAAAAAACCTTTAAACACAATCGTGGAGTGGCAGGAATTCCAGGAATTATCGACGTTAATCGCCGGTTCAACTCCGTCCTCCAACCATGATGAATGGAGATGGGATACCTCGTTGGAGGGAAAGTTTAATGTTACCGTGTTGGTATGCAGGTATCGTTTTGGAGCTTCCCTTAGCACAAAGGTTTACCTTTAAAGGTGAACTTGCTAGTATGGCGGGTTGAGATGGGAAGAGTGCCATCGAAAGTGGCATTAGCGGCTCGAGGCTTAAACGTCCAAGATCTGTTGTGAAGATTTTGTGGAGAGAAAGATGAAACTACTGAGCATGTCTTCTTGGAATGTAAACTAGCGATTGAAGTATGGGGCAGAATCTCAACTTGGTGTAAGGTGGAGCCAATCCATGGTTTTAGTATTAAAGGAGTTGTTACAAATCAGTGATAACACCATGGTTACTAATGAAAAGAGACGTGATCTTCAAGCAATCATCATGGTGACAATTTGGGCCATATGGAAAGGAAGGAACAAGCTAACTTTTAACGGTGTAGAGGTATGTTCTGATGGTATATTGGAGGAAGTAAAAACGAGATCTTATTTTTGGCTATCAAGGAGGATGAAGAAAATGAAACTACAATGGGTACAATGGGTTTCATTTGATGTTGGTTAATGATGTAACCGGTGTATTGTATGAGGTGCCCTGTGATGTTTTTTGGGATGTTATCATGCAAATATTTTTTCGGGGTTTTAGCTACTTACTAGCCCCTTAATAAAATATGTTGGCCGTTCAAAAAAAAAGTATTAATTATATTACATATGTGCAATATAAAAAAATGTTCATTTTTTTTAATTTTTTTTCCAGAATTAAAGATAATAGAATTATAAGATTTATGGTGTAATTTTTTTTATCAAAAATATTAACGTATGAAAAAATTATAGAAGGTTTTAATATTATTGCACATTTGCAATACTATTTTCTTATTGCACATGTGCAATAATAAAAAATAATAAAAACTTTGTGTTTCTTTTAACTTTCTCCAAAATTATAACATTTATGGTGCAATTATTTATAAAAAAATTTAGCGTATGAAAAAGTTATATAAGTTTTAATATTATTGCACATGTGCAATAATAATAATAAAAAACAAAAAAAACTTGATTTTTTTTTAATTTTTTTCCAGAACTAAAGATAACATAATTCTAAGGATTTTCGTGCAAATTTTTAAAAAAAATATTAACGTAAGAAAAAGTTATAGATGTTTTAATATTTGTTTTCGTGTTTTCGCAATAAAAGTTGTTTTCACATGATCTTAATATATATATATATATATATATATATATATATACATATATATATATATAGGGAAAGGATATAATGAAAACCTCTCCGAGTTTGGAAAACCGTGAAAACCTAGCTAAAAAATTCATTTTTTGTTCCGATTTTTTTATGGTGACTCTCTAAGTTAAAAAAACCCCATTTAGACAAAAAAGTAAAAAAAATGCCTAGTAAATTTAAAAAAAAAAAAGTTTTATAATAGATGTTACATATGCAACATTACCCTATTACATATGTAACATCGGTTATAAATTATTATTTTTTTTTTAAATTACTAGGCTTTTTTTTTACTTTTTTGCATAAAATGTGTTTTTTAACTTAGAGAGTCACCATAAAAAAAAGTCGGAACAAAAAACGAATTTTTTAGCTTGGTTTTCACGGTTTTCCAAACTCGAAGAGGTTTTCATTTTATCATTCCTCTCCCTCTCTCT
>JBCNJP010000129.1:54219-79625 GCA_039602395.1 Deinandra increscens subsp. villosa
CAAAGACAAGTTTTTCTCACTATTCAAAGATCGGTTTTCCGCGGACGAAGATTGTCGGCCAAAGGTTATATGTTATGAAGCACCAAAATTAAATGAAGAACAAGCCCAGAATTTGATTAAACCTTTTTCTATGGAGGAAGTTAAGTCAGCTGTTTGGTCGTGTGCAGGGGATAAAGCCCCTGGACCTGATGGATTTAATTTCAAGTTTATTAAGAGATTTTGGAACCTATTTTGTGAGGATTTTATTCAAATCATGGATGGGTTTTTTAGGGATGGTTTCATCAGCATGGGTTGTATGTCATCATTCATTGCTCTATTCCCTAAACGTGTGGATCCATCGTCTCCCTCGGACTTCAGACCAATCAGTTTGGTGAATGTTCTAAATAAAACATTGATGTTTAGACTTAAACCATACATGGAGACGTTAATAACGGAGGACCAAACTGCGTTCTTGGAAGGTAGGAGCATATTGGACAGGCCATTAGTGTATATGAGATTCTTGGATGGCTACGTAAAGCAAAGGGGGAAGCTTTCTTCTTCAAAGTAGACATTGAGAAAGCCTACGACACACTTTGTTGGTCATTTCTATACATTTTATGGCGCAATCTGGTTTCCCCCTAAATGGATATTGTGGATCAACGGTATACTTAAACCGTGTTGTGCATCTGTACTTGTTAATGGGTGCCCCACTATGGAGTTTTAATGTTATAGGGGGCTAAGACAAGGTGATCCTATCTCCCTGTTTTGATTTTTATTGGCGATAAATGCATTATCTTCAATAATGAGGAGGGCTGTAAAGATGGGAGTATTCTAGGGGATTAGACTTCCAAATGAGGGTCCAGTAGTAACTCACTTAATGTATGCTGATGACGTGGTGTTCCTTGGAAAATGGTCGGAGGTAAACGTGCGTAATCTGGTTAGAATATTGAGAGGTTTTTATCTCGTCTCTGGATTGAGGGTAAACCTAAGTAAAAGTGCGGTATTTGAGGTTGGTTTAGCACCATCAAAGGCTGACCGATTATTGGAGATTCTTAAGTGTAAAAGGGGGTCATTCCCTTTTGAGCACTTGGGTCTTAAGATTGGTGCAAACGTGAATCAATTAGAAAACTAGAAGCCGGTCATCAATGCATTTGAAGCTAAATTATCAAAGTGGAAGGCTAGAACATTATCGATGTGGGGTCGTGTTGTTTTACTGAAGTCGGTTCTCAATGCCTTACCACTATATTACTTTGGTTTGTACCGTGCTCCAAATAACGTGATCGAACATCTTGAAAAGATTAGGCGTCGTTTTTTATGGGGTGGTTCACAAGAAAAGGCCAAGACCTGTTGGGTGGCATGGAATAGAATCACTGCTTCAAAAGAATCGGGGGGACTTGGGATTGGTAACTTGAAGGATGTGAACATGGCATCGTTGGCCCGTTGGTGGTGGCGTTTCAAAGTTGAACCAAATAAACTGTGGAGGAAAGTTGTTTGGGACATCCATCGCTATGGGAGGAGCTGGTTGCCAATCCCACTTGTTCATATATAAATGGGTTATGGAAAAGCATTGTGAAGGTGGGGATGGACATGAGCAAAAGGGGTGTGGAGTTAAATAGTCTCCTTGTGGGGCAGCTGGGTTGCGGGTCTAAAATAAGGTTCTAGCTGGATTCCTGGATAGGTTCTGTTCCATTTTGTTGCCATTTTCTAGTATTGTTTGAACTTGCTGCATCAAAATCTAGTTCGGTTGCTAGCTATTATGAAGTGCGAAATGGGACGACGATGTGGTTATGGAAGTGGAAAAAACCTTTAAACACAATCGTGGAGTGGCAGGAATTCCAGGAATTATCGACGTTAATCGCCGATTCAACTCTGTCCTCCAACCATGATGAATGGAGATGGGATACCTCGTTGGAGGGAAAGTTTAATGTTACCGTGTTGGTATGCAGGTATCGTTTTGGAGCTTCCCTTAGCACAAAGGTTTACCTTTAAAGGTGAACTTGCTAGTATGGCGGGTTGAGATGGGAAGAGTGCCATCGAAAGTGGCATTAGCGGCTCGAGGCTTAAACGTCCAAGATCTGTTGTGAAGATTTTGTGGAGAGAAAGATGAAACTACTGAGCATGTCTTCTTGGAATGTAAACTAGCGATTGAAGTATGGGGCAGAATCTCAACTTGGTGTAAGGTGGAGCCAATCCATGGTTTTAGTATTAAAGGAGTTGTTACAAATCAGTGATAACACCACGGTTACTAATGAAAAGAGACGTGATCTTCAAGCAATCATCATGGTGACAATTTGGGCCATATGGAAAGGAAGGAACAAGCTAACTTTTAACGGTGTAGAGGTATGTTCTGATGGTATATTGGAGGAAGTAAAAACGAGATCTTATTTTTGGCTATCAAGGAGGATGAAGAAAATGAAACTACAATGGGTACAATGGGTTTCATTTGACGTTGGTTAATGATGTAACCGGTGTATTGTATGAGGTGCCCTGTGATGTTTTTTGGGATGTTATCATGTAAATATTTTTTCGGGGTTTTAGCTACTTACTAGCCCCTTAATAAAATATGTTGGCCGTTCAAAAAAAAAGTATTAATTATATTACATATGTGCAATATAAAAAAACGTTCATTTTTTTTAATTTTTTTCCAGAATTAAAGATAATAGAGTTATAAGATTTATGGTGTAATTTTTTTTTATCAAAAATATTAACGTATGAAAAAATTATAGAGGTTTTAATATTATTGCACATTTGCAATACTATTTTCTTATTGCACATGTGCAATAATAAAAAATAATAAAAACTTTGTTTTTCTTTTAACTTTCTCCAGAATTATAAGATTTATGGTGCAATTATTTATAAAAAAATTTAACGTATGAAAAAGTTATATAAGTTTTAATATTATTGCACATGTGCAATAATAATAATAAAAAACAAAAAAAACTTGATTTTTTTTTAATTTTTTTCCAGAACTAAAGATAGCATAATTCTAAGGATTTTGGTGCAAATTTTTTTAAAAAATATTAAAGTAAGAAAAAGTTATAGAGGTTTTAATATTTGTTTTCGTGTTTTCGCAATAAAAGTTGTTTTCACATGATCTATAATATATATATATATATATATATATATATATATATATATATATATATATATATAGGGAAAGGATATAATGAAAACCTCTCCGAGTTTGGAAAACCGTGAAAACCAAGCTAAAAAATTCATTTTTTGTTCCGATTTTTTTATGGTGACTCTCTAAGTTAAAAAAAACCCCATTTAGACAAAAAAGTAAAAAAATGCCTAGTAAATTTAAAAAAAAAAGTTTTATAATAGATGTTACATATGTAACATTACCCTATTACATAGTAACATTACTCTATTACATATGTAACATCGGTTATAAATTATTTTTATAAAAAAAATTACTAGGCGTTTTTTTTTTTACTTTTTTGCATAAAGGGTGTTTTTTAACTTAGAGAGTCACCATAAAAAAAAGTCGGAACAAAAAACAAATTTTTTAGCTTGGTTTTCACGGTTTTCCAAACTCGAAGAGGTTTTCATTTTATACCTTCCTCTCCCTCTCTCTCTCTCTCTCTCTCTCTCTCTCTCTCTCATATATATATATATATATATATATATATATATATATATAGGATAGGAATGGGAACAATTAATAACCATTCCTTAGAGCACTAACAAATAACCTCATCTTAATGGTTGATCATTTTGATCATGTGGTTGAAAATAAATCTAACTTTTTGATTATGATCAATGGTCTAGATTTAAAGAGGGGCAAATAGGTAAAATTTCCAAAATATATTAGGTAAACTAACCCCCCATTTTTCATTTTTGTTGGCTCCCTTCCCCCAAACCCATTACTTTCGGCAGCAAGAAACCCACACCACCACCTTCCTTCGAAATTCTGGTTGCAAGAAACCCACGCCACCGCGAGCCACGACCACCACCGTTTCGGAATCTACGGTAGCGTTCTCTGATTTTGCAGGACTACCGCTACTCCTGCCACCGACATCTCCTCGATGTACTACGACCACCGCCACCACCACATACGTCGGATTCAACCCCCATTCATATGCGCCTCCACCATCGGACTTCTACCCGACCACCGCCGCTACTCATGGCGACCACCGCTGCAACTCCTGCCTCTACCATTCGTTTTCTGTTTACCGCCGCCGCTACTCCTCCGGTGAAGGTCCGACGGGATCCTTTTTTCGGTATTTTGATTTCATTTTTTGTCTTTTTTCCTCTTTCTTATTTCCTTTTTTTGGTAATGTTTTGCGGGGTTTCTTTTTTCAAACCTAAATGATCTGGTGTTTTGATTTTATGTTTTTTTTTTTGTTTTTGATTTCTTTTTTTTTGGTAATTAAGTTAGTTTTTTTTTATGAAATATTAGATGATGAAGGGGTCGGTGTATATTTTTTGTGTGAAATGGTATGGCCATAATTTTTATAATGATTTCTTCCTGTAATTAAAGGGTTTATGTTATATGCATTTTTGAAAGAAATTTATGGATGGATTTTGAATGATTTATTTGTATTAGTGTTATACATATAGGTTTGTTTTTTTTTTTTTTTTTTTTGCTGAATCTTGATGCTTTGTAGTATAGATTTTGTTGAATCTCTATTTACATGTACATTTGATTTTTTTTTTTAATCTTGATAGCCCCGGTGATACTCATTATCACACATCTGTTAACGGGTATAGTGATGTTAATAAGCATAACATCAGTGTTAAAGAGCATTGTTGACTTGTTTTTTAGAATTATTGGTGCTTAGTGGGTTGTAATCTGTGTATTTGTAGTTGTACATTTGGTGATGTTTAGGTGTTGTTAGGTAGTAGCATCAGTGCACACGATCATTTAAACCACTGATACTATTTACGTCACTAATAATTATATTTATAACACCGGTGCTAGTGGTTGTAATATTTGAGTTTAGTTGTACTTATTGACCAGTGTTTGTCTATAACACTGGCATCAGTGTTTATATGTGTAACACCATTGCTAAATCTTACGTTTGAGAAAACGACAATAAAAAACGTCGAGACTATAGTAGAATTAAAGATAAAAATGCGACGAGTTTAACGGTGTAATTTTTATAAAAATCCGACAAAGTATAAGATAGTTATAGGCTTTTTAAAATGTAGGGGGTGTTTTTTGTGGGTTTGTAAATTTACTGATTTACCCTTTCTGATTAAAAATAAAGAATGTGACATGTGTCAAAATCTGGTGGCTTCTTGCTTTTCTTAACCATTGGATGATGGTTAATTGGTTATTCTCCTAATGGAAGGTTAATATTTACTCCTTGCCCTATATATATATATATATATATATATATATATATATATATATAGGGTTAGGTTCAAATGAGAACTTTTTATTTTGAGAAATTTTAAGAACCAATTCTTAACCACTAAATCCAGGTGGGGACCACTATTATTCATGGGGGGTGTTTCCATATATATAAACTAATGGCTTAGGCTATCCATAGTGGGACGTTTTTTTGCCCGGTGGCGCCCATAGCGCCCCTATGGCTCCGGGCAACCGCCCCCCGGGGCGCTATAAACCATTTTGAGGCCAAGAGCGTTGTCGTGAAGGCGCTGAGGATGAACTAATTTTGATAAAATGACCATTTGACAACGGTCATTTTCCTTTTTTTTAATTCATCTTTTTTTACTTATATAAATACACATTCACCACCGTTCACAACCACCATTTTCAAAAACCATCTCACAACCCCTTTAAGCTATGCCGCCGCAACCGTGGACCGACTAGGAGGAGCTAAAGCTTGCGGAGGTTTGGCTGGGAATAATGGAGGCCCCTGAGACGTTGAATCTCTGCGATTCAAAGAAGTTTTGGGAAGACATGTGTGTGAAGTTCAACAAGGCTATGATGCGCGACCGACCCACCCGCAAAACTGAAAATGTCATCAGAAAATGGCGCGCCATGCAATACGACCTTCGAAACTTCAATACTATATACAAAGGTTTTCTTCGTGCTCCTAACGTGATGGCGCGAGCGCACGAGCAATATCGGGAAAAGTAAGAAAAATATTTTAATCTTGAAACGGTTTGGAGGTTCCTAACAATCAAGAACTACGTGTGTTTTAAGTTTAATTTATGTTTTGACTAAAATAGTATGTGTTTTAAGTTGTATGTTTTGAATAAAGTAGTATGTTTTTTATTTTATTGACTTTAAAAAAAATTAAAAATTAATAATTAAATAATGATTACAAGGGGGGTTATGGGGGGTTATCCACTACACCCATTTTTCCTATAACCCCCTCTGATGAGGTGGCCGTCACATGATGCATAACCCCCATGAGGGGGCGGGGGGTTATCCACTACGGATAGCCTTAGAATGGTTCTCAAAACTTCTCAAACCCAATAAGTTCTCATATAATCCTCTCCCCATATATATATATATATATATATATATATATATATATATATATATTCTTATGAACCTTGAATAACTATTTGACTTATAAGTATTGCTACGATTCATATATTTATTTAACTATAAATATAATCACAAATCTAAATATTTATTTGAACAATAAATATTTCAAACGGATTTTCCAAACACTAAAACGGGAATAAGACGTCAAGACTCGACCAAGATCATTTGGGTAACTGAACGTTATCCAATTAAAACAAAACCTTAATTTATGTTCTATTATTATTATTATTATTATTATTATTATTATTATTATTATTATTATTATTATTATTATTATTATTATTATTATTGGTATTAGGATATTAGTTACTTGCTACCATGTTCAGTAGACACTATCATTCACCTTGCTCAGTTGACTTTCATGGCCCCTTCTTTTAAAAACTGATTTAAATACTTTGGGGGAGAAATCATGATCAAACAAACCTTTCAATTCAATTCAAAATTTGATATCAGACATCAAATCGAATCGAATTGAATCAAAATCGAATTTGGAATCTTGAATCAAACTTCGAATCGAGGGTCAAGTCGAATTTTGAATCCATTCGAATAATGAACATCCCTAATTGATAGTAGTTATCTTGGATATTGAAACTTTGATAGTACTTTTGGGTTTTAGGTGTTTAACTTTTGGATTTTGGGTCTTCATCTTTTGCTATTATTAGAGCATTCAAAACCATTCTCTATCCTTATATCTATAATTTAACTAAATAACAATACATTTTCTCTCTCATTTTCAATTAATTTTATACATTTATTATTACCTTTTCTATCTCATTTACTCACAACCAAACCTGAAAATCTGTGACTATAGTCCCTAAAATTTGAGGTGTGGTTGTCAGTGGAGGAGAGATAATTGTGCATCCATATATTTGAGAAAAAAGTTATTGATTCTCAAAAATTTAAGGTTTAGTTGTGAGTGCGAAAGAAAGAAAATGTAATGATAAGAGTATAAACAAAGTATTATTTAATTGTGGTTGTGAGTGAAAGAGATAAAAAAATAAAGATAAAAGTATATAAATTATAGGGACGGGGATAGGGTAATGGGCTCTGAATGCTCTTACTGAGATGGGTATAAAGAAAGACTTCCTTATAACTAGGATCCTTACCTAAAAAATCTATCTACATAGAAAAAAAAATGTGTATGTTATGTAGTTAATATAATAAGTAGACTCAATTTTATGTACTAACTAACAACTCTGTAGGGACCCATTTGACACACAAAATGCATCATATTGGGTGCAAAATAAATGGCTCATAACAGTGATTCATAAACTTAAATTGTGACCACATCAAAACCATTAAGCTAAACTCTTCAAACTCGCTATATCAAATATTTTTCTAAAAGAAAAATTAATTAAATCTAACCTATCCTAAATGGGTCCAAAACAAAAGAAAATGGGCATAGTCCACCTAAGAACACCAAGCTTAAACCATTTAATTACAAGGCCACTAGTATAAGTCTAAAACTTAAAAAAAATCAAATTAAGCTTACCAATCTAACACGAATCTCATCATATCCTATCGATCCAGCTGTATGTCGAGATATTTTGCCACTACTGTCCGTGTTGACAAGTTTTTTAGCTGCGATCTTGCACTTTTTGAGATATACTTTAGTATCCCAAATCTGTGAAAAATGAAAAAAAATATATATGAAGAATATATAAAAAAGAAAATTTAGTATAAGAAATAATAATCTATTAACTCGCTTACATCACACAATTGATGCCATATGCCATCTGCAATCCAATAGGTGGATAATTGCGAATTATAAGGTAATATCTATTAAGTTTTTATGCGATACTTTCTCCGGCTTTCGGAGAATTTTACTTTGTATTGAAACATGATGTCTGTGTAACGTGACTTCAGCACATTAATAAATGCATCATACATGTTACGCTCGCTCCCCGAATCCCATAATTGTCACCAACTCTTGCTATTGGTTTCTTGTCAGATGTACAAGCAACTCTGCCTTCATAAGTCGAGTCACGTTGAGAGGTACCAAGATCTACATTGTCCTCATCGCTAGTGTCATCGTCCAACTTTTCACGATATGCACGATCATTAAGTTCAGTTGTTAACTCTAAGTGCTCCTCGTATGTGTGATGACGAATAACCCTACCTATGCATATCACCCATTGGATCACCTGAACTCGTATGACTACTACTACCAGCATGTCCCCCACGATATGTGACGCGTCTGAATGTACTTTTAATTTTTTTTTAAGTTACCAGCATCACTTTGAGTGGGACAAGAGTTGTGTGTCGGCTGCCTAACAAATTTATATCTCTGGTGAGGGATACGTCCACGAGTACCATAAGTGTCACGACTATTGGGGGTCCCCACCAGTGCCACGACTATAGGAGATACCATCAATGTCACGACTAACATGTGTAGCATATGTGCCACGACTAGCACAGGTACTATCAATGTCACGACTAACACGCTTGCGAACCATAATAGATTTACCCTGCTTTTAATGGAACAAAAATGACCACGTATAGAACAAAAATGACCACATATAAAATATAAGACTAACACCCATATAATAGCAAAAAATAAAAAAATGAGCATACCATATGATAAATTGTAAACAAATTAAAATGTATACAACAACAAACAATGTTCCTAAGAATCAAATTCGTATTCGTCTAAAGAGTGGTCATCCTCAGATGTATCACTTTCAACATCATCATCAGATGTATCAGTTGTATCTTCAAATTCTTCCTCGTCATCATTAGATGTGTCACTTTTATCCTATGTGGCACTGGAATGGGTACGGGAACGGGGTACGGGGATGATACGGGAACGGGGAACGACAAAACTCAATAATCCAAGAAACGGGTACAGAAATAAAAAATATAAATATAAATATATATATATTAAATAGATTCTAACACAAAACTTCAAAATATATATATATATATGTATGTATATATATATTGATGTCTTCAATTAAAAAGGTAATCAAATATCAAATCATTTTCAAATTCCGGTTCATCTAATGAGAGATCGGAAAACTATGAAGCACGGATACGACCTTTGAACGGCATCCTCCATTTTGGGGACGGTCTAGGGAGTACTCTCCGAGGACATTTCCCAAACGTTTCTTGTTAGTTGGGGACGTTTCCCCTTTTTCAAGGTTTTAAAAAAATGTTCCAATGAAGAATGGTCCTTTTGAGGATTTAACATGCATTTCAAAGATGTCTACTATGGAACCCAAGAATTGGTGGGTTAACTTTAGTGCTCAAACTCCTCTTGTCCAGACTTTGACTTTTAGATTACTTGGACAACCTAGTTCTTCTTGTGCTGAGGGTAATTGGAGTACTTATGCATTTATTTACTCGCTTAGGAGGAACAAGTTGACTAAAAGTCGTGCTCAAGACTTAGTTTACATCTACAATAATCCCCGACTATTGTCAAGCAATCCCATAGATGATGTAGATGTGGGATGTGGGTGGAGATGCATTTGATTTTATAGAAGATGTAGGATTTTTGGAGTTCACCGATCTTTCACTAGATGAACCAGAATTTAAAAATGATTTGATTATTGATAATTGATCACCTTTTTATTTTTAAACAAAAATATATATCTATTTTGGGGTTTTGTGTTACAATCTATTTAATATATATTTATTTTTTATATTATTTATTATCGTGTCCGTTTCTTGAATTATTGAGTTCTGTCGTTACCCGCTCCCGTATGATCCTCGTACCATGTTCTCGTACCCGTTCCAGTGCTACATAGTCAAAAAACTCCAAAAATTCTACATCTTCCATTGAATCAAAAACATCTCCACCCACATCCCACATCTTTACATCATCATTGGGATTCTTTAACAAAAATTGGAGATTATAGTGGATGTAAACCAAGTCTTGAGCACGACTTGTAGTCAACTTCTTCCTCCTGAGGAGTGAATAAATGCATAAGTACTCCAATTACGCTTAGCACAAGAAGAAGAACTAGGTTGTCCAAGTATCTAAAAGCCAAAGCCTGGAGAAGAAGAGTTTAAGCACCAAAGTTAACCCACCAATTCTTGGGTTCTATCGTAGGCATCTTTAAAATGCATGTTAAATCCTCAAAAGAACACTCTTTTTTGAAATGTTTTTTTAAAAACCCTAAAAAAATAGGAAACGGCTGGGAAACATCCCCGTAAACTAGGAAACGTCGCCGACTAAGAGGAAACGTTTGGGAAAAGTCCCCGGAGAGTACCAGTCCCCAGACCGTCTTCGGGACGGGGGACGCTGTTGAAAGGTCGTACCCGTGCTTCATAGATTTATCTTTTGTCATTATCATCAATCATTTCCTCCATAGTATGAGAATTTGTGACTAGGCACAACTGGTCACTTCTAGTTACTTGATTTGGTAAATCAAATCGTTCATCAAACTAAAGGAACAGATGTTCTTATGTGGTTTTATCGGTTTAAGGAGCAATGACTTCATGTTTTTCCAGATTTTGTCTTAAAGTAACATCCCAAATTTCATAGATACATGATATATATAGTAAGTACGTGTTTAAATTATAAATGCGTGAGCTTAATTGATAAATGTGGTAAACTATGCATTAGATAGATTGCATGTGTTAGAAATACGTGTTTTATAGCTAACATGATGAAATATGGATAAACGGATGTGTTAAACGTTAAAGAAAGTAAAAATATGAGATGGATATGTGTTTATATGAATAACATTATGATACATGTGTGAATTGATAGGTATATACATGTAAATATTTGTGTTAATAGCTAACAAAAAAGTAAAAGGACTAAAAGCGTAATTATTGTAAAGTTATAAATGTATACGGATATTATACGTACTTATAATTATTATAAGTATTTTAAGGCTTAGAATATAGTAAAAACAAGTAATCGTGCCCGCACGTTGCTGCGTGTTTTTAGCAAATGTTACACTTAATAGATGTGGTTTAACCTGCATGAATTTAAGAACCTTAACCTGCATGAAAAAGTTGATATATATCACTCGATTAGTGAACCAAATTATATATAATGTTTATAAGAATAGATTCTTACTTCAAGGTTATGGTAAGCAAAGTAACGATCTACTAATGGCTATTGGCTAGAATTACTTCAGTCGGTTGTGTTTAATTAATTGCAAATTACACACCTTATAAATGGTAAACAAAGAAATATGGTCTATAGAAGACAAAAACGACAATACATTCTAAGAAATTTCTTGTACATTGAATATAAGCATGTCAGATTTGGTAATGTGTATATTGACTTGTGTCCTATGAGTCATTCAAGTGGGCCCAATGCTAGATGGCACACTTGTTTCTCGATCTATATACATAACGGAATGTAGTACACCTCCAAAAGCTGTTTCTTGATCTATATAAATCACAGAATGTAGTATACCTCCAAAAGCTTACAGGAATGTGTGCAAACCCAAAAACCAAACACCTGCACATCAAAGTGTTAAGATTACTTGTTTCGTTTATATAAAGAATTTGGATATCATTGCCAAAACTGATCTTTGGTTTGTTATGCTTGGATGAAAGATGAATTATGATCGGATAAAAGAATGAATTAAATTCTCATTTTTACCATTGCAATTGTACGACAACAGAACAAAAATTATGGCCTTAACAAAAAAAAATCTAAAAAGTATTGACTTATAAATGAGATGGCATCATTCTATACCTATACTTAGTTGGCTAACAAAATAATTTCAGCAATTATAAAAAAATTAAATACCTTACTGCCCCTTCTAAAACTACCAAATCCATTTTCCAATAAACTGTAACTAAACTATTAGCTAAAGTTAAATCCAACTTAATAACTCGAATATCTACATATCCGATAGTATATATAGTTCATAGGAAAAAATAGCCTAACCATAGTAGCATTGAGAAACCCTTGTCCCATCCAATAAATTATATGATGGTTAACAATACTTTGCGATTGTAACAGATTGCATTATTTATGAATCTAAATACAGGAATGAGTTAGAACCTACAACACTCCGTTTCAATAATAAAAATTGTCATAAACAACAATAATCCACTATCATGTTTCATTGAGATTGCTTCAAAGTCCAGAGCAAACAGTTTCATTTTCAACAGATGTGCAAACAAATAAAAAAGAAAGCATCAATTGTAAACAAAATGAAAATCAATTATCGATATAACAGAGAAAATTAAAGACAGTTGAGTTAAGGTTTAAACTAAAAGGCATAGCACATATTACATTGATTTATGAAACAGTAAGGTAGTTGTAAGATATGAACTCTCAAATATAACCAACGTAATGTAACCTCTTAAGCATAACCTATTTGCAAAACCAATTTGAATCCAAAAATGAAGAAAAAATACATCTACTATGTCAACAACATATGCAAATAATCTAAATTTCAAAGAGAATAAAATTTGTCATATCTAGATCCCTATTTCCACATCCTCATGTCAATCAAAACAGTAACAATAAATTTCACAATTTAGAGTGTGAAGGCAACTTAAAAATGAATATGTACAAGATAAATAATGACATTACTCTATCATCAAATATTACAAACTAACTCATTAATATAGAGAAAACTAACCCCAAGTCTCTAATCCATTAGCAAATTAAAAAAAAAGGTTGTAAATTACATAAAATAACCATCTAAGAGTTCATAAATTTCCAAAACTAATTGTTAAAGGGATCGATGGAAAATTTGACTTAGAAGAATGAGAGACAGGGATGCGAAGTGAATATCCTGTGTGTGAATGTAAATTTCCTCCAACTAAAAATAAACAGAACCATCAAAACCTAAAAAGAACTACAACAAAAACTATCGGTATGTGTATCAGATTTTTCGAATTGAGAATCATATACAAAGACATGTGTGATTCGTTTCAAGTGCATATTCATTTAGATTAGTAATTGAAAGCCCTAATTTCAAAACTTACAATTACTAATCTAAATGCATATGCACTTGAAACGAATCACACATATCTTTGTATATGAATCTCAATTCGAAAAATCTGAATGTGATTAAAGGCAATTTATTACACATACCGATAGTTTTGGTGATGGATGATCATTATGAGTATGTTCGTCTGGATTGTTCTTCTAATGGGTTTTCAGGGTTGCGAGCCAACCTTCCACCACCGATGCCGCTGTTAGTTTCCGGTCACAGAAAACTGGTCCTTCAAATCCAAATTAAAAAGAAAAGAATTTCATAAGATAAGAATGGAAATCGAGAGAATTCAAGGAGAGATATCCCGTTTCTTACTTCAATTCAATTCGCCGTAATCGAAGGACAGTGTTGACATAGTCAATAACCGAATGATGGTTCAGATTCAAATAAGGATGTGACTGTTGTGTGGTGGAGAAGGGTTGTAAAGTTAGATATGAACCGGATGATGCGGCGGTGAGGATAATGGAGGTGAATGGCGGAGAGGGTGTGACGGTTGGGGAAACAGAGGCGGATTGACGGTGAAGAAAGGGACCGGGAAAGGAATATCATAGAAGATGGTTATTGGTGGTGGATGGATATAAGAGAATAAAATATTCAGATTTAATGCCAAACAACTTGTAATTTGTTTATATGGATAATATATCCTAATATGATTCGTAACATGAAATGATAAGTATTGTAAAGTTTGAGGTGCTAGAATGTAAATTACTGAAAGATATATATAAGTATATATATATATATATACGTATGTATATGTATATTATCATACGAGTCCCGAGCCTTAGAAACCTTTAGAAATATGCCCTATAATGTTTTAGAGCATAAAATGATAGAACGGTAAAAGTTCAGGGACTTAAAATGTAACTATAAAGTAGAGGGACTAAAATTGATATTCTGTAAAAGATGGGTAGAAGACCCCCCCCACCCCCCCCCCCTCCTGGCGCGATACGTGATGGCCTACAACGACAAATTATTTGTTTTGGTTCGTTTTTGGCCAGGAGTTCGAACTTACAGAGCACGATTGACCTCTTACTTATCAGATTTCGATCGTGAGTCACCCTAGGACGTGTTAGCAACCTAAGACGCACCTCATAGTATAAATAGGACCTCCGATTGCACTTCTAAACTCGCCAATTTCGTGACTTATAACCTAAAACCCCTAAAACGAACTAGAAACTTCATCAATCAATTGCGAGCTGCACAAGAGGATGGAAGGGCTGAATTTCTGCAGTCAAGCTTCATTAGGTAAGGTCTAAAATAACCTCTTTCAGTTTTGGCTAAATCGATTTCTAAGTATGGTTTCTAAAAATGCATAAAATATAGGGTTCTTGAGGTTATTCTGCTAAAATCGGGTGATCGGGTGGGAATTAGGGTCTGAATTTTTGTAAGTAATCCTAAAATAATGTGTGTTAAGAAAGCCCTAAGTTTATTTTACAATTGGAAAAGGTTTGGTTAAGGTCTTGATAACGGGTAAAAATTAGGGTTTTCGTAACGTTGTTCTGCCCAAATTGAGTAAACGGTGTTAGATTAAGCTTTGATATTCTAATCATATTATAAAATGTTATAATGGATAATACCCTAAGGTGGTTTGAAAAGAAAATGAGTTTTGATAAAGAAACGATAAATACGTGGAATTAGGGTTTTGAATTATGATTATTTAATATAAAATAATCCGGATGGTATGGGGACTTGATTTTTGGTATGGAACTATGTTTATATATATAATAAGTATATATGAAGTTAAAATGGATAAATGATAAAATACTTAAAATACCGAGTTAATCGAATATTTAGAAGTTCGTGCGGACCGAAAGGGTAAGCGCCTATACACCGGGGTTTCTGGCAAAGCTAGGGTGTCGTATAAATCCCAAATGGGACCTGGCATACCTCATTGGGCGATCCCGGATTGAGCGTTTACTTATAGGAATGCGCGTCTTCATATTATCGATAAAAATGGATATTATGCCTATAAGGCATTTTGGTCATTTTGACCTTAAAAGAAGTAAACCTTAATAGTTAGATATTATTAAGATAAGAAATAAATATATAATATGTTTATAATGTTAAACCTTGCGTTAATGTCATACGATACGCGAATTAGGTTAACCAAGGATTATGTCGGAGGTTCTGTCCGAGTTTATCGAGTAAAGAGATAAGGTGAGTTCTGCGAGCCCACTTTTAATGTTTTAAAGTTTTCGGGCTGATATACATACTGAATTATGAAAATACATTTAAATGATTTTATCTGAAAGTTTGATTATCTTAACTGATAAATTGATAAACTGTATATGAAAGTTTGATTATCTTAACTGATAAATTGATAAGCTGTTTGAAGTAATACGTATTATGTTATGAAGATGCCTATGAATGGTTATACGTGTTAGTAATGTATATGAAATGATTATGATAGAATAATGCATATGAAATAAATATTAGGGTTATGTGCTATATTTGTTTTGAAATTAGGTATCCAAATGATAAGGGTTTGTTAATGAACGCACAAGTGAGAATGTATGATTATATGAGAACAAGTGATGCATTTCCTATATTATTATGTGGTGGGTACGCCACTGGTACATCTTATATACAAGCATGGTAGTATAGTTACTCGGTATATCGAAAGTGTGAAGGATATGCCGCTGGTACATCCTGTATACATACACCTAGGTAAATTGGGGGATGTTCATTTGTTGCAGTATATGAGTACATTATCATGTTTATTAACACACGTAAGTCATCTGGATATCTAACTAGAGGCGGGTAGTAGTACTGTGGTGGTTAAGGAGATGTTCAATAGAATAGAACGTCTTAAGAGTTAAGGTTACGAGAACAGTTGTCGGTACTGAGGTTGGGGGTTTCAAGATGAAATCACCTGAGCAGTATATGAAACTGGAAGGACGGAATGTAGGACGGTTGTCGGTACTGAGGTTAGGGGCTTCCAGATGAAGTCACTTGAGCAGTATTTGAGATTGGGAATGTATAGAAGAAATAAAACGATTGTCGATACTGAGGTTGGGGGCTTCTAGATGAAGTCACCTGAGCAGTATTTGAAACAGGAAGGACAGAATGTAGGATGGTTGTCGGTACTGAGGTTGGGGGCTTTCACATGAAGTCACCTGAGCAGTATATGAGACCGGGAAGGTATAAAAGAAATAGAACGATTGTTGGTACTAAGGTTGAGGGCTTCCAAATGAAGTCACCTGAGCAGTATTCAAAACTAGAAGGTATAGAGGTATATGGAATTCAGGTCATAGGAGATAAAAGTCATCGAGGTAGATGTTTTCTAGAGTAACGTGTTTGATTATGATGTTATGTTATTATGTATGACCTTGTTATGTGCTATACTTGATAAATGTTTGTAAAAATAGATTTTGTAGGTCCAAAGGTTTTAACCTCACGAACGAGGTAACATTTTTTAAAATGTAGAACTCACCAGCGTAAGCTGACCTTTTCCCAAAAACATATGTATGTCAGGTGTAGGTGAGACGTCTGGAAGCAAGGGCGATGCTCTAGCGATAAGAGACTCATCGGGAAAGCTATAGAGGAAGCTGATGAGCATGCTGGCTAGTTGTAGATAAATAAATACGGTTATAGCTAGTCGCTATATAGATAGATTGTAAATTATCTCAATTACTTTACGTACTTAGCTTTATAATAAATAAAAGTTTTTAATTTTCCGTTGCTTATCTCTGTTGTGCCATGTGTTCATGAGTAAATCCGACGCGTTACCCCTCCGACTTGTATTTCACATCAGCCAAGTTATTTTTGTTATGTATAACCCCACGGTTGTTATCAAACCATGTACATTTGAAAAGGGTGACAATTGAACGCCTCTGGGTACCATAATACTCAAGCTCTAGTATCTCGTCCAACAAGCCGTAATAGTCAAACTCTTCAAAGTTATACATATCCCCTCTTACGTATACAACACAATTATTAATGACACGTCCCTCGCCATACTTTGGGTATGGAACTTATAACCATTTACAAAGTAACCACTGTCGAATTGGGCGTACTTTGATGGTCTTTTGCTAAAATTAACAAATGTGGAGTGCTTCCATCAACTAAGCCCATGTTTACCTATATACGCTTTTATCATTTCATTTTTTATATCATAATGACTAAAAATAATTTGGTTCTTTTTACAAATTTGATGTCAATAAATCCGCGAGTTTAGAAATTCATTTCGGACAATTGAACCTTCTCGAACTGTTTCTTTTTAAGAACCAAAAAGATTTGTGCCAAAATAACAGATGCGAAGAATAACAAAAGGCAAATAACACATGTGCGTTGGGTTGGTTAATGATTACAATTAAATATCAATGATTATGATTTAGTTACGCGATTTTTAAACCAATCAGCAAAGTGGTCATCTCTAAGACATGAAACCTGATCACTGGGATACAGTTGTGGTACCACTTCATCAAACTCGAGGACGTAAGGGGAAACGTCTACACAATTTAGAAGAATATAAGTGTGTTCTCTTTATCTGTTCTTCAGTACTCATGAGTCTTTGTGTTTCCACCCTTTTGATATAATCTTTTTGATGGAACAACAAACACACCGAGTTGAGAGTCTCCACTCGAAGAACTAGGATGTTGCGGTGCAAAATTCGGCAGCTCTTGATTATGACATGTCTCAATTGTCGGGTCAAAGTATAGTGAATAGTATGTGGCCAATTCATTCACTAGGTGCTCCCTCGCGATTGAACGCTCAACCTTTTGTTTGTTTCTAATTCGTCTTTTAATCATGCCAAACTTCCTACGTATAGAAATGTTCAACGTAATGTATTATGGATGCTTAACATATATTTGAAAAATGTTGATCTACAAGATTACCTCTCGTATTGATACATCCATATGTATTGCACCGGACCCCCCAAAAGAGCTTCATTAGCTAGATGTTCCATGGAATCAAAGAAACTACGAGGTAATATTTTCTCCGACTTGCATACGATTGTAACAATAGTGCGCTTCATTTTAAGCAAGTCATCTACATTCAACGTTTTGGAGCATAAGACCCGAAAGAAAATGCACAACGTTTTGGAACATGCCTCGTATGTCTCTTCTGAGACAAAACTTCTAATAGCATTGGAAGCAACCATTGCATAAATGTGACTGTGATGTATTTTGAAGGGATAAAAACGGTTATCTTTGATATTTACACAACTCCCTATGTTGGACGCATAACCGTCTGGAAATTTAAGCTTTTTCAATCACATACAGACTGTTTTAACGTCACTTTTTTGGAGAGTGTAATTTCCCCTAACTCTAGCCATCTTCCCTTTTTCCATTACTAATGGGGTTTAAAGGAGGTCAAACACAAATAAGCTCAATGTCTTGCCTTTCTTGCACATTGTCTTTGGATCTTTTGGCGTTCTTAATTGTGTTAAATAGTTTATCAAATACATTCTTCTCGATATGCATCACGTTGAGGTTGTGTCGGATCATCAAGTGACGTCAATAAGAGAGTTTCAAAAAAAATGATTCTCTTTACCCAATGATGTGTCTCACCATAACCATGCGATTTTCTATAAATTTTTAATATACGGGGTACCTTGGTATACATTAGGAAAATGTTGAATAGTCTCCCATATTTCTCTCCACACAGATAAAGGATAGATCTTACATGTGATACCGTAGTGTTTTTCCTAAAGCTAACACCATCCTTCAGAAAACAATGTTTACAGGAAAGATATTGTCTATGACACTGGAACCAACATGCTTTTCTTCCAAACGACAAAGTGAATGATCCTGATTCATTTGAGCAATATAGGCAAGCTAACTTGCTATGTGTGCTCCATCCGAACAAGATTACATAAGCAGGGAAGTCATTAACTGTCCATAGCTATACAAACCTCATTTGGAAATTATTCCTCCGATGGGCGCCATAGGTTTCAATGCCATCTGTGAACAAAATCTTTAGTTCCTTAATTAAAGGCTGTAGAAAAACGTCTAAATTGTGTGTAGGATTCTTTGGACCAGGATTCTTCGGGCCGGGAATGATCAAAGGAAGTTGTATCGCTCTTTCAAACCCAACCAAGGAGGTAGGTTGTAAACCATAATAAACACCGGCCAGCTGAATATAGGGTCGTATTCAAGTGATTTGGACTGAATCCAGCATGAATATGGGGTCGTGTACGAGTAAAGGAAATCCATTTCACAACTTTGTACATATTTTATACGTGTATGTGTACTTGTCTACCATTACAATTATACTCGTAGAATCAAAACGAGTTATAGTTAATGAGTTTAAAGGATACGTACGTCGGTGTAAACTATGTATAAGTTTGTGAAGAGATGTTATTTTACATATAACAAACTTATACAAAAGATGGATCGAAAACAACTACATTCAAACCTCAAGAAACAAAAAAACATCATGTAGTTGGTAGTGTGTAGCAACCGCATAGCAATTTGCTACACAATTGTTACCCATTACTTAAGAACCAATATTGTTTTTTCTATCCCAACGCTAAAACATCGTTTTTTTCATTCACTTTGTTGTATAAGTTCATTACGAGTAAAGGAATTACCTATTAACAACTTATAAGTATTTTACACACACGTATCTATCGTTAAAGTTTTACTTGTAGAATTTAAAAAAGATGTTATAAGTAATGAATTATAATGGTAAATATATAGACGCGTAGGTGTAAAATATGTATAAAATTATTAAATAAATATATTTCACATATAATAAAGTTATAAAGTTATATAACAGATTAATCTATAACAATGTTTGGACTTGGGAGAAAAAATAATATATGGTTACTGGAAATGCGTAGTAAAGGCATAGCACCTTAATATACATTTATTATGCATTGTACACAATGATTAGAAACTTTATTAAAAATACTCTGGGCATCGCAATTGCCTCGCGATCTCTTGTATATTTTTTATACGCTTTGGTGAAATAATGTATTTATTTATTTATTTGTTTTGTGTCGTTTTTCCTCGTAAAAAATACCATAAAATTAGGTTTTTTTTGTGTCATAATTGTGTCGTAATTGTGTCGCCCATTTGCGACACGATAATTTGCATAGCAAATTTCTGTAGCAAAATGACTTTTTTCTATCTATCGTTGTGCATCTCTAACATTACTTATTTTTTGTTACAACCTATTTATTGCAAAGTCTTCTATTCAAAATTCTTAATTCTTAATTATAATGCGGTGTGCCCTTACATATTATGCTAGTAGTTGTTATATGTATTTCTAGTATGATTAAAAGGTCGATTATTGGTCCACATGTATACTAAAATTAATTGATTTTCACTTGAAGCTCCTGAGGTCTACCTTTTGGAGAAAAGGTTGGGTTTCACTGTATTATACCATGTCAGCCTATATAAGTATTGTTGCATAGACAAATGATCATATGAAAACTAATATTATTTATGAAAACTAAAAAACACCTATTAAGTGAGGGTTAAAAATGTCAATTTACTTAAAAAATTAGATTGTAACCCTACTTCATATTCCAGCTGTCGCTCATCTCATTCTCACGTATCCTGCTCATCCTCAATCTCACGCCACAACTATGACATCTCATATCTTCCTTCTTCAATCTCCTGTGATTTATGTGAGTTAATCTTCTGAAACTCGCATCCTCTATCACGCAATCGCTGCATACCATGTCTTCATCTGAATCACGGTTCGATATCACCTACATCGATTCACACAATTTGATTGAACAAGACCATATCGCAATTTCAGACATTTTCGCACCTGTAAACACTGAAATTGACACCAATTGCATAGAATCAACCAATCCAATTGATTCGGGATGCAGTGGAGGATCGTCTTCTACCGTTGCAACCTCGTTCGTTGAATCGGCTCCACCTAATACTCCATTCACATTCAGTTGCATTGAAAAACATGGTATGACTATGTTCCTTCTTCAATTAGGCATGCTTCATGTCTCTGTTTTAGTTATAATCATGATTATGTGTTTTGTGTACTAGAACATCGATTCAACATTACCATTCGATATGTGTTGCTGATCATTGATAACATCAGCTGCTGATTCTACTAATAATTAACTGTTTGTTCTATGTATGCTGATGTCGACCCGTTTTTTATATGTAAACATGTGCTGAAATTATTCTTATGAGATTGTTGCATTGTGCAATATTACAAACAAATTTATTTCTGTTATACCTGTGTATGTTCCTTTATGATTGTCCTTTACATTTAGTGTTTTTTTTCTTCAACAGGTAGTGTGTATAATCGTGTCTTCATGTCTCCCAACGGGTCAATATTTTGGAAACCCGTTGTTCATACTGAGTTTAAACTGGTCGTTGACATTATTTACGCCAAATGGGATGATGTTGTTACCATGTATGACACGTATGCCGAGAAGGCCGGTTTTTCGACATGTCTAGGCACTAACCAGCAACGTCCAGGTGCTACGAGTTACCAGTTTATCCATTGCAACCGGTAAGGAAAACCGAGTTTGGGAAACTAAAGTATGTCTAAACCTTACGGAAACCCGAGAAAGAGATCCAGGCGTGTGAAACTATCAAATTGCCCGGCGTGCATTAGGCTAAAAATACTCCCCAATACGACAGATTATGTCCTATACAGTTTTGTTGAGGTGCATAACCACCCGCTTATTGGCCAAGAGTTTATGGATTTCAGTAAGAAGAAGCGTGATATTACGTTTTCTGAACAACGCTTGATACACTCGCTTAGCATGCATAACCTTGGCCCAAACATATCTCATAAAGTATAATCTACGCTGAAGGGAGGGCACCACAACGTTCGTGGCAAGGCTACTGATTTCAAAAACTTAGCCGTGATATCCGTCTGTTTATCGGATACAGGGATGCCCAATTGACTGTTGACACTCTTACGGCTCGTACCAAAAATATGCACAACTTTTTTTTCGATTACCTTGTCGTTAAAAATGAGGTTAGAGCTTTGTTTTGGGCGGATGATGTTTCTAGGTGTCTCTATGAAGCGTTTGGTGACGTTCTTGCCTTTGACGCGACGTAAAAAACTAACAAGTAATGTTATCTTCATTGTTTTCATTACTATGTATTGATGCTTATACGATATTTATAAATTAGATTTACTTGTCAACTATATAGTGTTGCATGTATGCAACACTTCAAACTTGTTACGCTTTGCATTCTATTTATTCCGTATACATGTGTGACACATGTTTAGCTAGTGACTTTGTTATATATGTAACTATCGTTTCAGGTATAAAATGATTTTTGTTCCGTTTACGGGTGTCGATCATCACAAAAAATGCATTACATTTGGTGTTGGATTACTGTGCAACGAAACCACCGAATCTTATGTATGGCTGCTCGAAACATTCCTAAAAGCTCATAGGAAACAACCCAGCCTTGTTTTGACTGACCAAGACGCCGCAATGAAGAAAGCCGTTGACTGTATTTTCAATGACTCTAAACACCGCCTGTGCATGTGGCATATTATGCGGAAACTGCCTTCTAAGGTATGTGATTCTACACTATATTATTGACCGAATGCACTACAAACTAACACTTTTCCATTTTATGCAGATTAAAGGTAGTGACGTAGACAATAAAGAACTGAGAACTCGCATCCACAAACTGGTTTGAGATCTTATTATCGACACGCATACCTTCGAGGAAAGGTGGGTCGCGCTCATGGATGAATATGGCCTGAACGATCATGAATGGCTTAGTCCTATGTATAAAATCAGGCATTTATGGATCCCATGCTATTTTAGGCATATTGATATGTGTTGTTTAATGAAAACAACGTCTAGATGTGAAAGCTCCAATGCAATGTTTAAGATTAACTCTAGCAAGTCAAACACTCTTCTACAATTTCTCATGTGTTTCGACACCGCGATCGACGGGCAACGACACAAGCAGCGTGAGCTTGAGTATGACACGATGACTACAATGCCTTTATTGAAGACCCATTCTCCTATTGAGCGACACGCATCTGAAGTGTACACGGCCTCGCTATTTCGAGAAGTGCAAAAGGAGATCGAAAGGGGTTGGTATTCTTGTACGCTAGGTCCAACCATTGTCGTCGGTGATATCAAGATTTATACGGTGGTCCAATACAATAGAGAATTCGTGCCTGTGTGCCAATTTGAGGTGATATTATTACCAGTTTATTTTTAGTTTTTTTTGTCCCTTTATATAACGATGCATCGTGCAACAATGTGCAACTGTCTATTGGTGCATTTGTGCATCAGTATATTATTTTCATTATTTGTTTAATAACTAACTATGTATTTCTTCTTTTTTCATTTTTCTTATCCAGGTTACCTTCAATGTACAAGACAAATCAGCGTCATGTACTTGTATGCGTTTTACACGCATTGGTTATCTATGTAGGCACATTTTTTGCATGTTTAAATTCACACAAGTACACAAAATACCTGATCGTTACATTTCTAAGCGTTGTGGACGTGATTCTATACCGAGGAGGGTTTATGACATTTCAAACAGGTATTCTGTTGACAACCGTGAAGAGACCATATTGAGGAATGAGATTTTGGACACGGTTGGACTCTGTGCGGACCGTTTACGGCGCAACCCTGCCCAGCTTTCGGCCCTTTGCGAACAACTCAAAGAACTCAAGCTTAAGATATTTGCTGAAGTCCCGTACGACCCAGAGTGTAGTAGGACGAATGTTGTTATCAGTGATATTCTAAGTGTTCCGAAAACCGGGAGCGCGACACTTGTTATGTCTCAAGGGATCAGAACTAAGGGTTGCGGGAGTGACAAAGGTGACAACAGTGACAAAGGTGACAATAGTGGCAAACGTTTCGTTGGACCGGGGTGAGAAGGCTATTAATAGATATAAGAAAGGTGAAACCCCAAGACGATGTGGTAACTGCAAAAAAACTGGTGACTGACCACAACGCGCGAACGTGTGAAAGGGTACAATAAACTGTTTATTTACTTTTTTAATGCATTAATTTACACTGTTGCACAGTGCACTAATTATTCACTCGTGACTTATATAACATGATTTTTTACTGCGTGAATAGGTACAAGCTGCAAAGGCCGCGTCTGCTGCTGCAAAGGCCTCGACTGCTGCTGCAAAGGCATCAGCTGCTGCTTCTTCTGCTGCTGCTTCTTCTGTTTATGCGGTCGATACTCATACTTCTGTTGATGCATCGACTTTTGATTGTTCACGATTAGCGACTGAACTTTACTCCGGCATTAGTTCACTGTCTATGACGTGTCCACTTGATATGTCATCCACCCGGTCATCAGATTCCCGTCAACATACGCGTTCTACCAATCCGACTTCCGCTACGACGACAAGCGGAATCTAAACCACTTTAGATGATCGTTGTTTTTATCTTTCTCGTTACGGATCTAATTGCAATAAGCGTACCGGATTATACATTTCTTTTTATTTTCGATATTGGCGTACTATACAGATTTATACCGTTGTTTAACTGAATTTTATGCATTTTTTGGGGTTTTCATTATTATAATTTGTCTATTATTATTGGTATTTTTTTTGTTTGTGTGTTTGTGAATAAACATTTAACATGTTTTAACTTATAAATATTCAATGTTGTTTTTTTATCAGATTAAAAAATGGTATCCCAGGCCCCTGGTATCACAATCGTATACATGTTCCGGATTTACGTGTTTTTACTACCAATCAAGTAACCATCTAAAATTAATTTGAAAAACAAACATGTTTAATCTCAATATGAAAACGAAAGCTATTCCAATTAAAACTGTTAATATTGCATGTTTCTGCAACATTACATTAGTTAAATGTTAGTATCGTAATACACGCTTTTTCATTAATGTTGCATCATGCAACAAATATGTTAACTCGTGGAAAAAAAATACATACAATCCAACAAACGTTACATCCCGTATCATTCAACATAAACATGTTACAACCTGCAACATTTATCATAAAGTTGACTCGTAATGCAACACACATATTTTTTCGTAACGTTGCATCATGCAACAAATCTGTTAACTCGTGTAAAACATACATATAATCCAACACACGTTACATCCTGTATCGTTCACCATAAACATGTTACAACCTGC
>JBCNJP010000129.1:80125-183789 GCA_039602395.1 Deinandra increscens subsp. villosa
GCAATCCTAATGTCCAATCTAAGTCCATGAATATTTGTCATTAGCAACATTAGTCCATAATTATGATGATTAATAATTAAAAATCACAAATAACAATCTAGTCATTTATAATTATATTAAAACATGAAAGTAACAATTATTAACCATGCAATATATATTAACATCATCAAATAACTAAATGATTATACCAAATCATTTAACTAGAAATTCTAACCATGTGTTTTTATTCTAAATAAAAACACTACACATTAGTGTTAGGAGAAAAATATAAGATGATCAAATAAGTTAACAAGTTTTAAAACTTTAGTTTTATATTTTTCTATGGATAAAACACCACATTTTCAAACCTTACAACTCTAAGGTTAAAGAAAATAAAGCGAAAGAGATAGAAAAAAAAGTTTAGGCGTTTTGATCGTTAGAAAAAGCTCGAGTTTTTAACGGTTAGTTGTCAAGACCCGGGGGATCATTTGGGACGGTTTAAAACGATTAAAACATAGATTATAAACGGTTAAAAGGACTCACAAAGGAGAGGAGATGGAAACCGTGAGAAAAGGAGAAGGTGGCGGGTGACGGTGATGATGCTCGGCGGCACCTCAGCAGCTCGCGGCAGCTCGTAGGGCTGTGGTTGGAGGTGGTGGTTGTGGCAGCTCTCGACAATAAAAAAAAAAGAAATGGAGGAGGTGCTTGGTTGTGGCAGCTCTCGACAATCAAAAAAAAAAAGAAAAAAAAATAACAAAATGGAGGTGTTTGGTTTGCTTACGTGAAAAGAAGAAAAAGAAAGGGAGGGAGGTGCATGGTTGGGTTGTTGTTTGCTCTCAACAAATAAAAAAATAAAAAAATAGAAATGGAGGAGGTGATTGATCACGTAAGAAAAGAAAGGGTAAGGGTGCTTGGTGGGTTTGCTTACTTTGACAAAATTAGGAGGAGGAGGTGGTACTCACGTGAAACAAGAAGGAGAGGTGCAAGGGTGTTTTGGTGGTTGGTTGTTGATGATAGTGGTGGGTTGTGTAGTTCTCGGCAGTGTAAGAAAAGAGAGATGAGAGACAAGAGAAGATAGTGAAGGTGGTTGAGTGTTGTAGAAGTTGGTAGGTTGAGTTGGTGGTGATTGGAGTGGGCAAGTCCTTCAATCACTATTAAGGAATGATGATCTATGCTAGGCTAGTGTTAGGAGAAGGATGTGGCTAATAGAATCATCACATTTTAAAAAAAAATATCCTAACCATGTTTTATAAAAAAGATGGATGTATAGGTGATTAGTTTGTATAAAAACTTGTCATATTTTTGTATAATAGGTTGGGTGTTATAAAAGTTTATAAAATATATTAGGATTAGTGATGGTATAACTCCTAACATTTATAAAATAAATGAAGTATAAAAATTATATAAGTCGATGACAATTTTTTTTTTATAAAAATCATAAGTGGTAACAATCTTTATAAAAATTGCAAAGTTGATGGGCCAATATATTTAAAATAGTCCATTGGGTTTTGAGCTTTATACTAGGCCAAATTGTTTAGAGCAAAATGTAATTGGGCCGGTTTGTCGGTGACGACCCGTACGGGTCCAAACTGGGTGCCGGTTCGAGGCCCGGGCCCGTTGTGCATCGGTTGGGTTTACGGATCACCACGATCATTCAAAATATCAAGTTTGAGTAACGGGTCAAGGTTTCGGGCTCGGTATCATTGTTTTAGGCTTATTGGGCCTATTGGGCCATGTCGGGCCCAATTGGGTGTTCGGTTAGGGTTAGGCTTAAGTCTTGACAACGATTTCAGTTTGTGATGTTTTTATTTCATAAAAACAATTGTTTAAGTTGATTATAAAAGTTTTTCAGAAATCAGTTATGTTTTTCAGTTTTTCAGACGGGCTACGGATAACGTTTTCAGTACAAACGCGGGATTAGGTTTACGTCATCAGTTACCAGTCAGACACAGTAATTAACAGTTTAAACAGAAATCAGGTCAGATAAAGCACAATTAATACTTAATTAAAAGTCAAAGTAGAAGGTTTGACCTGGATTTTCGGACGAGGTGTCACACTCACCCTTCAAATCGGTAACATGGACACCGCGAAAGACATGTGGGCTGCTATCAAACTAAGGCATCAAGGCGCTGATCGGGTTAAAGAAACTCGTCTCCAAACTCTTATGGTGGAGTTCGATAAGCTTACGATGGAAGAAAGCAACAAGGTTAACGAGTTCGCTAACAAGATCTCTGTTATTTTGTTGAAATCCGCATCACTAGGCTCGGTCATTGATCAAGAGAAACAGGTGAAGAAGTTCTTACATGGAATGCCAAGAAAGTTTGTTCACATGGTGGCATCACTCAAACATGTAATAGACTTGAAAACGGTCACTTTTGATGATGTTGTCGGCGACTAAAAGCTTACGAAGAGAGGATAAAGGAAGAGGTACATCTTCAAGTCAAGCAAAGGTGATGTTTGTCAAATATGATTCATCTGTTAACAATAATGCAAATCGTGGAAAAACTAAGCAGAAGAGATACAAGGGAAAAGGCAAATGACAGGAGGCTTAGTACAAGTACCAAGGCACGTCATCAGGTTGAGGATCAAAGCAATAGAATTTGAACGAATGGCAGTTTCGGGAAAAGAAGGATAGGTCCCAAATAATATGTTTCAAGCGCGATCAACCGGGCCACTTCGCGTCCATGTGTCCTCAAAGAAAGACCGGTGGGGAGGAAGCCAATCTTAACAGGGCACACGAAGATGATATGGCTCTCTACATGCACAAAGTTATCGACATCGATGAGAAGAAGGTAATCCCAGGAACTTACAAGAAAGACGAGATGGATGTCTGGTATTTAGACAACGAGGCCTCAAACCACATGACTGGAACTCAGGGGTACTTCATGGAATTAAACTTGAATACCTCTGGGAATGTAAAATTCGGGGATGACTCGAGAGTCGAAAATAAGGGGAAGGGAAGCATAATGTTCACGAGTAAATCTGGTGAGCAACAAATCCTTGATGACGTCTACTATATTCCGAGCCTTAGAAGCAATATTGTGAGTCTTGGTCAAGTAACTGAAGCAGGTTACAAAGTGGTAATAGAAGACAATGAACTACTATTATTCAATGAAAGAAGGCAATTGATTTTGAAAGTCTTGCGAAGTAAGAATAGATTTTACAAAGTCAGTCTCAATACTAGTAGAATGAAGTGTCTCTTGGCTTATATTAAAGATGAAACTCACCTATGACATGCTCATATGGGTCACCTGAGTTTTGAAGCTTTAAGAATGATGAGCTCAAAAAATATGGTGAATGGAATACCTAAAACCTCCATTAAAAACAACAATTGTGACTCATGTTTTATAGGAAAACAAGTGCGTTCGCCCTTCCCTGAAAAAGCAACGTTCCAAGCAAAGCGATCGCTTGAACTAGTACACGGAGATATATGTGGACCAAGCAAGTGAGATATGCAAATAAAATTCTCAATAAATCCAAGATACAAGACTGTAATATTACTCACTGTCCAATGGAACCAGGTGCAAGGCCATCACTTGAGAAAGAAGGAAGGTTGATCGATCCTACTAAATACCGAAGGGTTATAAGTTTCCTTCGATATTTACTTCACACAAGACATGTTATATGTTTTGTAGTCGGAATTGCGAGTCGATATATGCCTGACCCAACCGAATCACATCTTGCTATATGTTTCGTAGTCGGAATCAATAGCTAACACTATATGCTACAATGTGAGGGATCTGATCTGATCAGTCTGAGAAACTTTCTCGAGCATAGCAGGTGGCCCGGCTTACCGCGGATATAGAAAGCATCATCATCAAAGATTCGGACTCTCTTCGTGCCTCGATCAACGTTTTTGGTCATAGGTTCACCAACTGACTTGAGCTTTTGTTCCTCGGTAATGAGAGTCTCTCTTAGAGCTGGTATCGACCCATCAAATCTACTTTTGATGTCTCCCTTTGCGAATGTGTCATATTCGCTCGGTGATGTCAGAATCATATTCAGAGCAGTGACTGGGTGTATGGGGAAATAACGTTTCTCAAGTCTCTCAAGTAACTCGCCATCCGATCTATGTGATCTCCCATTTTGTGTTTAAACTTCATAGGATTAGTTATCTCCTTCGTGATTGCCAAACTCCAACCCGTATTGTACGGCCGGGATAACACTAAGCTTGTAAATACCTTTGAGTTTTCGAAGACCTACCGAACTTGATGAATATTGGAAGAAGAAGAAGAGAGAATTTTAGAGAGAAGAAGAATTATGTGAATTCTGGTGTGTCTAGCCTCAACTAATGATGTTGTATATATAGTGGATATGAGTCTTGGAGAGCACTCTAAGATAATTTGCAGTCAAACTTTGCATTAAACGTCTTTAATGCAAATTGATTTCTAATTAACGCGGAATTACCTTAATTAGCTCAAAACGCGTTTACATAGCTGTCAATCCGGAATTACTCCGCGTAACAGTTGTTTTCCGAAAGAACTGATCTTCCGGTCCGTTCCAACTTCAATCGGAAATTCTTCCGGTTCAACTTCCTCTTGAACTTTAACCGGAACTACTGTTCAGGTTGAACTCGTTTCCGCCCGAACCACACAGGTCCGCTTGACCCACTTTCCTGTTGAACTGGTTCCGCCCGAACTTGTTCTTCCGGTTCAACTCACCACTCCGCTTGAACTTCAACCGGACCAGATTCCGGTTGAACTAAAAAACAATAAGGTGGCTCTCAAGCGGCTCGCGGTGATACGAAGTGCAAAGTGCGCCATCAAAGCGCCACATTGCGCCTCAAATGCCCACGCCACGCGCGCGTGTGCGAGTGCGAGTTAGGGGTGCTTCGCACCCCTCAGGGTCCAAGGGATGTGTCCTACTAAAGGAAACCATAGTTGGTAAGGTTCCCACCATATAAAGCACTTTTAGTTTCATCCCCCAACCAATGTGGGATGAGTTCACATGCTATACTTAGCATTTTCTCTCTTATTTTCGCAGCTTCAACATCTTTGAAACCTCAACTTTGAGCATCGATATCTCATTCATACGAGCTCGGATTTGGACGTGGTTTGATGCCTTGTAAAGTCCTCACAACGTACTATACAAACCTATAAAATACAGAGGCAACAACCTATGTTATCTGTATTTTATTTCAGTCCAAAGTTGGTGAAAAACTCATTTTCACACTTAGTGAAAAAACCCATCTTCCACTAGTTTTTCTCCCAAAATTCCAATAATCCCCCACATGAATAGGTATCGAATTATTCTTCAAGAATCAAAGTCATTTTCGGCAGTCCAGTATTGCAAGATAGGTAGGTGTCCCCTTTGAACCTTCCTTTGTGAAGCATACTTGGGTTACTGGTGTTTGGTAGACGTGATGTCTTTGAACCAACAGACCGTTTGTGTAACCGTTATTATACCCACACAACACTTTCCCTAACTTGGTTAGCCCTCATTGTCGTGTCCAATCATGGTCCTGGAACACTTGCTTGGTTCTGCTAGAGCTCTAGGATTTGTGCCCAACAAATCCATTCGAAGCGACCACACTTCTCTCTTGCATAGGTGATTACCACAATCATTAAAAGCATTGGTATTATGATTTACTCAAAATCATCTATGACTTACACAAAGTCATTGACCATCGTATGCTTAACCTCACACACTTTACTGTTTGGTGATTGGAATGGACTAGGAAGTACACAACTCCCTTTTAAGATTTTAGGGTACTCCCCCACAGTGACCTTAGCCAATTCAATTAGGTTGTCCTATTGAACCTAGAGCCTGGGATCTCCATTTTCATAGGTTAGGTTTTCCTTCGCATCAGCTTTCAACCCAATGAGCTTTTGTCTCATTCCCCTTGACGACTTCAAAACTAACTCTTTGCTTAAGCCTTTTGTAAACGGATTCGCAGTGTTATCCTTTGACTTCACATAGTCAATTGAGATAACTCCGGTAGAGATTAGTTATCGTACCATATTATGTCTACGTCTAATGTGCCTTGATTTGCCATTGTACATCATGGATTGGGCGCGCCCAATTGCCGATTTACTGTCACCATGTATGCAAATAGCCGTCATTGGCATAGGCCACCTTGGAACTTCTTCCGCAAATAGCCGTCATTCGCATCGCAATATCCTTCGATAACTACTGGATCTCGGGTATAATGCAGTCCATAGTCTCTCATGTATCTTAAGTACCTTAGTAAACGAATCATTGCTTTCCAATGTACTACGCACGGATTACTCGTGTACCGGCTTCGTCTGCTCACAGCATAAGCCAAATCTGGTCTGGTACATGTCATAAGATACATGAGACACCCAATCACCCTTGAGTACTCCAACTGAGCAACCCCTTTTCCTCTATTCTTAGTAAGATGAAGGGTAGTATCAACCGGAGTTTGAGACACACTCTTATCTCCTGCGTTGAACTTCTCAAGGATTTTTTCCACATAGTGAGTGACTCAAGATAATACCATCTGGGGTTCTGATGATTTTTTACACCAAGTATCACATCTGTAAGCCCCATGTCTTTCATGTCAAATCTCGCTTTCAACATGTCTTTAGTAACTTTGACCATCTTATCATCACTCCTGACGATAAGCATGTCATCTACATAGAGACATAGAATCACATAACCTCTAGGTGTGTCCTTCGCATAGACACACTTGTCGCACTCATTTATTTTGAATCCGTTGTCAAGCATGACACGGTCAAACTTCTGGTGCCATTGTTTCGGAGCTTGCTTCAAGCCATACAAAGACTTGACGAGTCTACACACCTTGCCTTCTTGGACAGGAGCGGTAAAACCCTCAGGTTGTTCCATGTAGATCTCTTCATCTAAATCACCATTTAGAAACGCGGTCTTTACATCCATTTGGTGAACCTCCAAATTTCGTAAAGCCGCTACAGCAAGCACCAACCTTATCGAGGTTATGCGAGTAACAGGTGAGTAAGTATCAAAATAATCAAGACCTTCCTTTTCTCTATATCCTTTAATTACTATCCTCGCCTTATACTTGTCAATGGAGCCATCGACTTTCAACTTCTTCTTGAATATCCACCGATATCCAAGTGGTTTGCAACCATTAGGAAGATCGACAAGCTCCTAAGTGTGGTTCTGCAAGATAGACTCTATCTCACACTTAATGGCTTATTTCCATGAGGTCCATCTGAAGAGGTTACCACCTCGTGGTAGGTATTGGGATCACCCTCAACCATGTAAGCCGTGAAGTCAGGTCCAAAGGATTTTCCAACCCTTTTTTGCTTACTTCGTCTAAGCTCACCCTCATTAGATGCAGGACGTTTATGAACCTCGCTACCAACACATGGTTGTTCATGGACCTCGTCACCAACAAATGGATATTCATGAGTCTCGTCACCAACGAATGGTGTCGACGAACTCGCGTGTTCTCGTGACAAACACGGGAATACATTTTCAAAGAATGAAACATTCCTTGATTCCATGATAGTGCCTTCGTGTATATCGGGATTTTTCGAGTCATGGACAAGAAACAGGTATGCACTACTGTTTTTTGCGTATCCAATGAACACACAATCCACAGTCTTGGGTCCTAACCTTTGCACCTTAGGCAAAGGAGCTAATACCTTAGCTAGGCACCCCCACACTTTCAGGTACTTGTAGGATGGCGTTTTTCCCGTCCACAATTCATAAGGAGTCTTATCCTTATCTTTGCGGGGTATCTTATTTAAAAGATAGTTAGCCATCAAAATGGCTTCCCCCCCCCCCCACATGTCTAGGCTCATCCCAGAACTATTCAACATAGCATTCATCATCTCTTTCAACGTACGGTTCTTTCGTTCCGTAATGCCATTGGATTGTGGAGAACAAGGTACGGTGGTCTCATGGACAATTCTACTTTGTGGACATAAGTCTGCAAATGGTGAAACATATTCACCTCCTCTATCACTCCGCAAAACCTTGATTTTCTTGGTGAATTTATTCTCAACCAAGTTCTTAAACAAGACAAACTTGTTTATTGCTTCATCCTTACTCTTAAGTAAGTATACATAGCAATATCGTGTACTATCATCAATAAACGTGATGAAGTACTTGTTTCCACCATGCGTGGGGACGACTTTCAAGTCACACACGTCGGTGTGAATTAAGTCTAGGGGTTCAGTTATTCGTTCAACCGATTTTAATGATTGTCTTGTAAGTTTGGATTCGACACACGTTTCGCATTTGATTTCGAGTCTATTTTAAAATTAGGCAAACATTTTAAATTCATTAAACGGCGAATTTAATTAAAATTGACGTGTCCTAATCTACCATGCCACATATTTGAATCGTAAAACTCAATCATATAAGTAGAAGAGGAGGCTTTTGCCATTTTATTAATAACCATGGTAGACAATTTAAACATAGAGTTTTGGGCATAGCCCTTGCCTACAAACATGCTGTTTTTGGTCAACACGACCTTATCAGACTCGATCACAATTCAAAATCCAAACTTGTTGAGCAGCCATCCAGAAACAAGATTCTTCCTGATTTCTGGCACGTACAGAACGTTGCTTAACGTGTGTTCCTTCGCAGAAGTGAACTTTAAGACCACGTTGCCTTCACCCATGATGTCGGCAGTAGCTTTATTCTCCATATAAAGCTTCTTGGTCCCCTTCGCCTCTTTAAACGTATTAAAAAGAGGGACTTGTCTCCACACACATGGCGGGTGGCACCAGTGTCAACATACCAGCCATAGTTCTCCCCAACAATGTTGACTTCAGAAATGAAGGCAGACACCTCCGTGATCATGGCCACCAGTGGCATGTCATCTTCCACCATGTGAGCGCGCTCACGTTGTGGCTTCGGGCACTGATCCGCCCGATGTCCATGCCCCCCACAGTTATAGCACTTTCCTGAGAACTTCAGAGGCTTCTTTTTCGCAACCCCTTTCTTCGGTGCCAAGTGCTCTACTACTTTGCCTTTGGCTTTGGCTTTGGCCCCACCCTTTCGCTTGCTTCCTTTGGAAGACTGACCAACCTCCACCATATTCACCTTAGCCGAAGGTTGCATGGTGGTGGCTTTTTCAGCAGTCTTATTGTCCTCCTCGATACGAAGACGGACAATGAGATCCTCAACGGTCATCGCCTTTCTTTTGTGTTTAAGATAGTCCTTAAACTCAAGCCACGAAGGCGGAAGCTTTTCAATCATAGCCGCCACTTGAAATGTCTCACAAAGGGACATACCCTCTGCGTGGACCTCATGTAGTATAATTTGAAGTTCTTGGACTTGACTCATCACGGTTTTATTATCAACCATTTTGTAGTCCAAGAAACGGGCTACCACGAATTTCTTCATGCCAGCATCCTCCGTTCTATACTTCTTGTCTAAAGACTCCCATAATTATTTGGAGGTCTTAAACACCGAGTAGACATTATACAATGAGTCCACGAGGCCGTTCAACACATAGTTACGACACAAATAGTCCGAATGTTTCCAAGCTACCACCGCGCTAACGGTTTCAGCGTTGGCTTCCCCTTCACCGAGTTGGGGAGCGGACTCCATGAGACACCTTGCAAGGTTTAAGGTGGTCAAGTAAAACAACATTTTCTGTTGCCACCTTTTTAAGTGTGAACCCGAGAACTTCTCGGGTTTTTCCGCTTGACTAGCAATAGTGTTGGCCGTTACACCACTTTGGGTACCAACCGCTGGTGTTCCCCTAGGCTTTTCGGCTATCTTTTCAACTTCATTAGTCATTTTTCTGAAATAGAAAACTACACAAGTTAATATTCAGAATTATTATTTAAACGCGCACGTTTAAAACGTAAGAAAAAACCTCCAACTAATGGATGGTTTTCAAGGAGTAGAAGAGAGTTTTTAATCTCTAAACGCGCACGTTTTAAAGAGATTTAAGTCTAACAAATGGATGTGATTAGAGTGTAATAAAAGTTTATAACTTCCAACTTATGGAGGTTAAATGGTTCAAAGAAAATTTATAATGTCCAACTAATGGATGTTAAAGTTATAAAGAAAAAAATTAACGTCCAACAAATGGATGTTATAATTTTTTTGTAACCGACAACTCGTTTAACTCTAAGTCCAACTTTGAGTCAAAACGAGTTAAAAAAATATTTATTTTTAAACACTAAATCACCTCGAGAAATCTAAGTCCAACTTTGAGACTCGAGGCAATGAAGTTTTTATAATAACGAACGATGTTTTAAGCTTGTAGGAAAACCGTCCGTAAATTTAAATAAAATAAATACTTTTATTTATACGATTACAACAAATGAATTAAACTTATTCTATTACAATACAAGTGAAAGAAATTAGATCTACTCCTATTACAATTACAGGGAAAATAAAAGATTACAATACAAGGAAACAAATGAAACTAACTAACAGTACGATTACAAATGAAATGGAATAATACTTACAAGAGAAAAGACGAAAGAAAGAAATATGCAAACAATATTTGATTAAGAAATACGAACTGAAAGTTTTGATAATGGTTTTGAGAAACAATATTTAAGCAACTTGATAAAAAGATTTTTGAAAAGTGTTGAGACAAGATGGAAACGAAAAAGCTTTTGGCGAAGGCTTCAGGTCAAAACCCGGGTCCCTTAAAACAAATTTCGGGTCTACCAAAGATCCGTTTTGTTTCCCAGGGTACAATCGCCTAAACCGTATTGTACGGCCAGGATAACTCTAAGCTTGAAAATACCTTTGAGTTCTCGAAGACCTGACGAATAGGATGAATATTGGAAGAGGAAGAAGAAGAAGAGAGAATTATAGAGAGAAGAAGAATCCTGTGAATTTTGGTGTGTCTAGCCTCAACTAATGAGGCTGTATTTATAGTAGATGGGAGTCTTGGAGAGCACTCTAAGATAACTCGTAGTCAGACTTTGCATTAAACGTCTTTCATGCAAATTGATTTCTAATTAACGCGGAATTACCTTAATTAGCTCAAAACGCGTTTACACAGGTGTCGTTCCGGAAGTACTCCGCGTAACAGCTGTTTTCCGAAAGAACTGATCTTCCGGTCCGTTCCAACTTCAACCGGAAATTCTTCCGGTTCAACTTCTGCTTGAACTTCAACCGGAACTACTTTTCAGGTTTAACTTTTTTCCGCCCGGATCAAACAGGTCCGCTTGACCCACTTTCCGGTTGAACTGGTTCCGCCCAAACTTGTTCTTCCGGTTCAACTCACCACTCCGCTTGAACTTCAATCGGACCAGCTTCCGGTTAAACTAAAAAAACAATAAGGCGGCTCTGAAACGGCTCGCGGCGATGCGAAGTGCAAAGTGCACCATTAAAGCGCCACAATGCGCCTCATACGCCCACGCCACGCGCGCGTGCGTGTGCGAGTGCGAGTGTGAGTTAGGGGTGCTTCGCACCCCTCAGGGTCCAAGGGATGTATCCTACTAAGGGATGTAATAGTTGGTAAGGTTCCCACCTTATAAAGCACTTTTGGTTTAATCCCCCAACCAATGTGGGATGAAACCACATGCTATACTTAGCATTTTCTCTCTTATTTTCGCAGCTTCAACAACTTTGAAACCTCAACTTTGAACATCGATATCTCATTCATACGAGATTGGATTTGGACGTGGTTTGATGCGTTGGAAAGCCCTCTCAACGTACTATACAAACCTATAAAATACAGAGGCAACAACCTATGTTATCTGTATTTATTTCAGTCCAAAGTTGGCGAAAAACTTATTTTCACACTTAGTGAAAAAAACCCATTTTCCACTAGTTTTTTCTCCCAAAATTCCAACACCTTAATGGTACCTTGAACGAGATTGTTTATGTTTCTCAACCAAAGGGGTTCATCCAACCCGGTAAGGAATGCAAGGTATATCGACTAAGTAAAGCTCTCTATGGGCTAAAACAATCACCTAAGGCATGGAATCAAAAGTTAAATGGCACCTTAAAAGGCCTTAGATTCATATGATATGTTCAAGAGCATTCAATATATCGGAAATATGAAAGAAACAATATATAGATAGTTGGTGTATATGTCGATGATTTGATTGTCACCGGATCAAACTCAAAGATAATCAAAGACTTTAAAGTGCAAATGGAACGAGAATATGAGATGAGTAATTTGGGAAAATTAGCTTATTATCTTGGGATGAAAGTTGTCTACACCAAGGAAGGAATACTTCTCAAGCAAGTGAGATATGCAAATAAAATTCTCAATAAAGCCAAGATACAAGACTGTAATATTACTCACTATCCAATGGAACCAAGTGCAAAGCCATCACTTGACATAGAAGGAAGGTTGATCGATCCTACTAAATACCGAAGGGTTATAAGTTGCCTTCGATATTTACTTCACACAAGACCTGCTATATGTTTCGTAGTCGGAATTGCGAGTCATATACGCATGACCCAACCGAATCACATCTTGCTATATGTTTCGTAGTCAGAATAATAGCTAACACTATATGCTACAATGTGTGGGATCTAATCTGATCAGTCTGAGAAACTTTCCCGAGCATAGCAGGTGGCCCAGCTTGCTGCGGATATAGAAAGCATCATCATCAAAGATTCGGACTCTCTTCGTGCCTCGATCAGGGTTTTTGGTCATAGGTTCACCAACTGACTTGAGCTTTTGTTCCTCGGTAATGAGAGTCTCTCTTAGAGCTGGTATCGACCCATCAAATCTACTTTTGATGTATCCCTTTGCGAATGTGTCATATTCGCTCGGTGATGTCAGAATCATATTTAGAGCAGTGACTGGGTGTATGGGGAACTCAAGTTTCTCAAGTCTATCAAAGTAACTCACCATCCGATCTATGTGATCTCCCACGTTGTGTTTAAAATTCATAGGATTAGTTATCTCCTTCGTGATTGCCAAACTCCAAACCTGTTTTGTATGATAGCTATGCCCCAACTCTTGGACCATTTATAGGCGTACATGATTTTGAAATCGTTCCCGATTTCATTTAGGAGTTCTTTACTAACAGTGCACAGAATCAAATATGACACTTTCATGGAGTCATGGTACTGTTCCATCCATTTGGATGTAGTGTCATCTATGGGTGGGAGATCATCTAGTTGTACGTCTAACACATATAACAAATTCTCCTTTTCTAGTACACTTCTCAAGTTCTGCTACCACATGGGAAAATTTCTTTTGGTGAGTGTATTTCTGTACATTATTTGTCGATGTTGGAATGCCTTATAGTAGCTATGGAACATCTACAAGAAGGAAACAATATTTTAGTATTTCATGTTACTAGGTAACCTAATTAACTAGATAGACCCAATAACACATATTTCAATTAGGATAGAGATCATATTTCATAAATGTAAGTGATTGGCTTAGCACTATTCACTTGTATTTGGGTAATGTTTACCAGTTGCGTCTCACACAACTCTTCGTTTTTGGGGTTTATGACGTATTATGAAATTGCAATTCCAATTTATGTCTTTAATTAAACATATTAATTTTAGACAATGACCCTATTTCACATCTACAAAGGTGAATGGCTTAGCACTACTCACTCCTGCATCTGCTACGTAGGTGGGTAACATTTTACCGATTGTGTCTCTACCCAACTCTCACATTTGCGTGACACGATTCGTCAATTTTGTATGTTTACCCCAACTATGCCCACTTGTCTTGCTACAAGTGATATTATCCGTAGATAAGAAACGCGTTTCACCGGTCTATATTACATAGGAACAGCGGCTTGACCTCGTATCGGAACCGTAGGCCCAATGCAGGGTAAGCACTAACAAAAAGGGGGTCGGATAGATCGGTTCGAGTATTTCACATCTCATATGGCATTAAATATCATTTTGAAATTGGGATTTTCTTCTATATTATGAAAATATAATGGAGGACGAATTTGAATGAATAATAGGTCGTGCATCTTTAGTAAAGTCATATTTTACGTATTCGTGATAAGTTCTTGAAAAATCGTTTTTCATCACACGATGCGATCGTGTTTTAGATAACCTAATTATTGAAACTAGGTTGGTAATTTATCGCGAATACTTGTAAGAGTGTGAGCGATGGATCGTCTACTCAATCTAGCTATTTCGTACACGAGAAGGAAATTAAAATGATTGTTTATTGCTCAACAAAGACACAATGAATACAGTCTGGAACACTCAGAAATACACCTTAGAAACACACACAAGCTCACCAAAGTTCACAGAAGTTCTAAGAGTTCTCAAGATCACACAACACATAAGTATTTATACTAAACATGCTGGTAACGAACTAGAACCCTAACGAACTGGCCAGTTCATTGGCAACGAACCTCTACTTCGTTATCCAGTTCATTTAGCTTGCAATCTCCATTTTTTGACACATTCTGATACATCACACGTCGAACCATTTCATGCTCTAACAAACACCCTCTCGACGTGTGTTGTATCTACACTGCTACATCAATCTTCAGTATCTCCAATCAAACTCCCCCTCAGCTTGATAGTAAGTCCGATCTTGAATAACGGACAATCCAGACCGTATTATATCTTTATCAACAATGTCAGAAGACTTGAAGTTGTGATATCCTCATTCACTTGAGTACCTGGCCAACATAAATAATCTTGGCGCAAAACGTCTCTTTGAGATTCCAAGATATTTAAATATTATTAGCTTTTTGAAAATCTTGTATCTTGTGTCGATCAAATTGAAAATTAAACAGAAAAAAATTCTTTTTTGGCTTTTCTAAACTTTATATTAAAACCCACCTAAAATCTTTTTGGTATTTTCAGATGTAACATCCGCCTCCGACCCGTGTAGCAAAACCCGACCATTTCGAGTTCACCTTTCGGATTGGAAGTCAATCAAAGCATTTTGATCATTGGATTAAACTTTTGGCACAAGTTTTCATAATCAAAATTCATTTTTACATTATTTGGTTGTTTGCATAATTAGAATCATTTTCAAACAATGTATAAATCAAATTCTCAATTTAAAACGTGTGTTCGGGATTTGTTTGATCGATAATCAAAGGGAAATTCACATATTTATCAACTTACAAGTTCAAATAATGATTTTAAATGCCTCATAATCATTTTCTCAAATTAAAGGAATTAATCGTTTGATTTTTAGACAAACCATATGCGTAAAACGCAAGTAAAACGAGTTTTCGGTTTTCGCACAACTTCGGTATTAACCGGACGACCCGTGAGTCTCAAAAATCGTATTTTTATATTACATGGAGTTTTTATATGACTAATACAGCTCTTCGTAAAATTTGGGGTCATTTCGAGTTAAAACGATAATTTCGATAAATTCGTGTTTCGGCTTGCGAAACGTCATAACCGAAAGGCTTGTAAACTTCAAAAACTTATATTTTCAATTCCATAATGTTCTAATGAGTCTCATGAACTTATGTTTTAAATTTTAGCTCATTCCGATAAGAAACAAAAAAAACTAGAGCAAAACAAAAAAAAAAAGAGAAAGAAAGAAAGAAGGAAAACAAAAAAAAAAAAAAATTACTTTGAAAAAAAATTACTTTGCAGGCAACTGGATTTGAACCAGCGACCTTTACTTGCAACTTCAGCGCCCTGACCACCAAGCCAGCGCCGCATTAGTGATTTTATCTGGCTCCCTCCTTTATATTATTTCCAAGTCACGTGAATACCTGGTCGCGTTTTTAACTTCGGGCTGAACTGTTTTGGCCATAACTTCCTTGTTTCAAGCCCGTTTATAGGACCCGTTTTCGCCTGTGGTTTCGTCTTAATGTTTCCTATCTTTTTCTGCAAGAAAATTCTACGATTAAACTGATTTCCTTAATCAATTTAATTCGTTTCAATACTTGATTTCTTGACTTCCTCTTCAAGACTTGCCATTATGCTCATAAAACCCTAATTAAACCTTCCACTCTATAAATATCAGTCGTTTTGATCATAAAAAACATTCCTCTACTTTCTTCAACCACCAATTTCGTGTCAAGCCTTCCCGATTGTGTTATCAAAAGTCCAATAGTTTGACCTTCCGATTTGACCAACCTCCTTTGACTTTCACACGTAAGTTTCTTCATAGTATTTTCTTGTTTTTATATGTATTTTAATAATCCATTGTTGGATTTGACCAAAACTCGTCTATATTAAAAGTCAACATTTACCTACGCGTTTTAATTGGGGAAAACTACTAAAAATCACCAATACATGTAATCAATGGTTCTAATCTATTTTGATAAGTCCTATAAGTATATTATGATGTTCCCAAACTATCAAAATTAGATTTTTATCAAAAACCTGAAGGATACGCGTTTTGACCCGTTAAAGTAAGTGTTTTCGCGCATAACATGCTATTCTAGTACTTTTTAAATAAACGGAACATACCAACATGTTTTTGGGATACTAATGAACATGTAATAAGGGTTGGATAAGTTTAAGTTTGACCGATGTAACTTTTTGCAACTTTTGGGCCATTTATTTAATTTTTGAAAGTTAAGGGTAAAAAGTGTAAATAAAACAAAGATGTGAAATTTTATATTTTGAGTTAACATTTTAATAATTATAAATTGAATCTTAAATTCTGAAAATTTATATTCTCATGACTTTGTTAAGTTGACATAATGGACCCCTAAGTTTATAAAACTGCAATTTTAACCCTAAACATTACATAGTTGTCAAAAGTGGTTTTTGTTCACGAACGGGTCTTTTGGTAATATTAATCATTAAATAAAGTATTTTTTAATAACAAATAGTTAATAAATTCCCCAATTAATCAATTAATCATTTAAATCAACTTTCGATCATTTTAGTCAATTATTCGGTCTTTCAAACTATTAGGTTTTCATCAGGGTTAGCTTTGTTCCTCGCGTTCGTGATCTTCTTGCCTTTTTGCTTTGCTATCAGGTGAGTAATCATAGCCCCGTTTTCGTTTTCATTATTTGGGGTGCAACATTGTATCTTGCAAAATCTTTAATCATTATTCTATCTACATTACTATGCGATTCCATGTTGTGCATGTGTATTCTTGATATGTAATACGTGTTGAATCTATATGTTGTATTCGTTTGTCGCTTGTCGCTAGTCATTAATCACTTGTGTACCATTAACGATTGTTTGGAAGCCTATGGGTCAATAATAGCTATTGGTCGACAACCACTACGTCAAAATTCACCTTTGGCCACGAAAAAAAACGTGACCAAAGGTGTTTGGTCACGGTTTTTTTTTTCATTCCAATCGACACCAAAGGTCCTGTCACCTTATGTACCCTACGGCCATGTTACAATATCAGTGGCTAAAGCCACCTATAAGAGTGGCAAAAGGGTACCAATATTTATTGTTGTAATCAAATAATTCTTCTGGAAAGCGTGGGCAAAGGGTCCCAACGGCCACATGTGTTTCTTTAACGTGGCCTTTGGTATTATATGGTCACATATATTTGTGTTTTAGCCACATACATTATAAAAATACTTGGCCAAAGGGTTGCTGAAATCATACATTTTGTCCCAATACGCGTGGCCAAAGGGTGGCAACGGCCACGTTAAAATATCAAAAGCATGGCCTTTGGTATTATATGGTCACGTATATTTGTGTTTTAGCCACATATGTTATAAAAAAACATGGCCAAATGGGTTGCTGAAATTATAATTTTTGTTCCAATACACGTGGCCAAAGGGTGGCAACCGCCACATTAAAATATGAATAGCGTGGCCTTTGGTATTATATGGTCATGTATATTTGTGTTTTTGCCACATATGATATGAAAAAACGTGGCCAAATGGGTTGCTGAAATCGTACATTTTGTCCCAATACGCGTGGCCAAAGGGTGGCAACAACCACATTAAAATATAAAAAGTGTGGCCTTTGGTATTATATGGTCACATATATTTGTGTTTTAGCCACATATATTTGGAAAAAGAAAGTGGCCAAAGGGTGGCAACGGCCAACTTAAAATATCAAAAGTGTGGCCTTTGGTATTATATATTTTCTTAATTACAATTAATTAAACTGCATATTAATTAATATAGAGAAACCTTAAAATCATATTATAATTAAAAATTAATGTACATACACTAATCAAACGCCGTTCAAAAAATAACATACACTAATCAAAGTTTAATTTGTATAATTTCTTTTCCGTGCTCATCAGCTGCTTCTGCTGGATCCGTGTACTATGTTTTCTGTTTATCAGATCTTGAGTCAGCTGGTTTGTTGTTAAGTACATTTTCGAGATCTTTTTCCGATCATTATTTACCTGGAAAAATGACAAATAAAACCGATCAGATATATATATATATATATAGTTAATTAATTATAGCGGATACGATTAACTAATGTAGTAATTACCTGTGGTTGTTTCAGTACTTTTTGAACCGTAGAATGATCAACCGGCTGTGATTTATCTGACTTGTTATTAGAATGAAGGATCATTCGTTTCATCGGCCATGCAATAATATATTTATTTTCAACCTCCGAAAGCGTTGTTTTATCATCTACTGGGAATGGTAAAAAATGTTGCACCCTTATTGACCTGATAAACTTTAATTCTACGGCAACCAGGAGGTAATGAACTTCCATGAATCTTCTCATCTTTTTGTTTTGGTAATAATTCAGCCATTCCCACGACATTCATTGGATCCCCCTCCAAGTGCAACATCGCAGTTTCGCACCGCTGATCAGAAGTGACATTATAATAATAATAATAATAATAATAATAATAATAATAATAATAATAATAATAATAATAATAATAATAATATTAATTATAGCATATATATATTAACAATTAATTAATTAGAGTAAAAAAATAGAATAAAAAAATTGTGGTATATACTAATCTATATACCTCTTGGATTACTGGTTGATCGATAGGAGCTGCAATGACATCATAATTATTTGGTTTTTCCAACTGATCACTCTTCTTAGGAGGTACTTTACGAGCTGCAGGTTTTACTAGTTTTGCATGTCTCTTATTCTTTTCCTAAATTGACAGCATGTAATTAACTGATTAGTAACATATATATATTAATTAACAATAATGTCAAAGCGATTTGTCAAATCCTTAATTATATATATATACCACTTCCTGCTCTAATGCCCCAGCAGTACTGGCTACAGCAGCTGCTGCTTCTGTTATTTTTTTGTTTTTCCCCAAATTAAAGACAACATCAGCATTTAATTAAATAATCATATAGCAATTAGTTATAAAGGAAGTGCACAATTGTGTAAATTAAAATAATTAAATGATCATATAGCAACTATCCCGATGAACTCTAACTATCCTGATGAATTAGGAACTTCCGGATCAACTCTAACTATCCCGATGAACTCTAACTATCCTGATGAACTTTTTACTATCCTGATGAACCTTACCTATCCTGAGGAACTTTAACTATCCGGATGAACTATAACTAGAGACGCATGTTCAATTCATCCAGATGAACTAGAATCTTCCAGATCAACTCAAATTCATAACTGTTTCAAATCCGTACCTTATCGGCCGACCTTTGAGATGAGTTTGATGGAGTAGATTGTTTCCGCGATGTATTGTGCGCGAAATTGATCATGTCCTACGTACAATTAATTCAATTGGTTAATTAATTAATAAATATGTGCTCAAGGGAGATTGATCATATCAACAATAATATTTAATTACCGTTGTATTTACATTGGAATGCTGATTACAACTGTTTTTAGATCTTACAGTTGTAGTAAGAGGCGTCTCCGCGGACTTTACCTACGAAATGATTTAATGATTTATAATAATTAATTGATAAAAAGTAAAGTATATAATATAATTAATTATAGGTATATATATATATATATATATATAATTTTCCTTACAGAATTTACCGCTTTATTAACTTGTTTATCTGGAATCATGAGGTTCATAAACGCCGTAAGCTTATCAATTTTATCATGATGTGCTTTAACCATATCAGTGAGGTGCTCAACCTCTTGATCCTTTTTCTCACGCAGCTGTTTTTCATTTTTTAGTTCTGCCTCAAGTTTTTCGATCCGTTATTTCGATCGCCCTTTTGGAGCACCCTGCCAATATCCACGGAAAGTCACTCCATACCCGATACCTTTTAGGTATCCACCCCTTTCCTTGACAAGGACCAATGTCAGGGCATCCGTTCCCAGTTCTACGGTCACAGATCCCGCATTTATTTTTGTTTCATTCTCGGCCTGCAGTAATTAATTTAGTTAATGTAATGAGGTGCTGTTATTTTTTAACATGTGAATAATTAGGTATATATATAGCAATTAAACTTACTATATCATCTTCTACGCCCTTCACCACAGGCGTTTTGTATTCCCCCTCTTTATTTACCCTTCCTTTCCTCCACATAAACGCTCGAGAGGGGCAATCATCAACTGCAATTTCTTTGTTTTGTACCTTGTATTATAATAATAATATATATCATACTTGAAACATACATTGCACGTTCTTAACCATGACTGGGTGTAACACACTTAGCTTATTATCAGTTTTTCTCTCAGATAGACGTATCCTCCCCGTCCCATTGTATGATCATAAACATACTGTGCTCGAACCTCTTTTGCAATTTTGACATAGCCTTTCCAACAGAACAGTGGGATATATAATTATAATCTCATTAATTAAGACTTAACCTAATTAATGAAATATGCAGTTTGAATTGAATAAAAACCTTGAATTCGTCAGATTTTGTATATGCTACAAATCTGTCCCAGTCTTCTTATTTCACAATAGCGCGACACATATTTGGAACTTTCTCAAGCACGGTGGGTTTTGCTAGGTTGGGACGAATGTGTTTCTCGAACATCTTTCTTCTAAAACTCCTTAGCAACCCACCAAGCCGTACCATTATAGGACCCCTTCGACAGTCATCAATTATGAATAATTGCTAAAAAAATAACATATGACAACAGGATTTTTTAGTCACATATATGGAATTTAATAACTTAACAAACTTAATATGAGAGAATGTTTAATCTGTTTCATAACCTGAATCCCTGCCCACATCTTGTTCTTGTCCTCTGTTGGCACCTTCCTCCATTTTAGATACCTCAATCCGACCTCTGACCTTGCAATGTCTCCCATAAAACTCGAAAGTTTTGGTCTATGCTCCCCGCCAATCCTTCCCAGCGCATCAAATGTTAGTGGCCATTTTCCCCCACCATTTTTCTCAAATTTGGCACGCCACTTTGTCAACCGCGTCAACCCCCTCTTGTTTGCTTGGGGAGCAGAGGTTGTAGCTTCCTCATTCTCAGTAACTTGGGCATCTTTGTCGAGTTAGGCATCATTGTCGAGTTGGGCATCATGATTGTCGACGTGGGCATCTTTGTTAACCATTTCATCTTCTTCACTCTGTATTGAATAATGATCATCCTTGTTATCCATTTCATCTTCTTCACTCGCTTGTGAAGAATCATCATTGTATTCGCCTTCACTGTTATAATTAAGATCCTTCAATGCTTCACCTGCTTCATGTTCCATTGTTAAATGAGCTAGATGAATCCTGAAATGAAATAAATAGAGAATGAAATAAATGCGATGGAATAATTAATTAGATGAAATAAATAGAGAATGAAATAAATGATCTCCTGAATATGACAGTGAAATTAATACTGACGGGAATTAGGTAGTGATCTCCTGAAGATGATAGTGTGATGAATCCTGTAGAGGAATTTTTAGTGGTATGGAAGAAGAGAGTGATGAATAGTTTTGGTGATAAAATTTTGGTGAGAGGGAATAGGAACTGATAAATGAATTTTGGGGAAATTTGAAAAATAGTGGGAAGTAATTTAGGGATTAATATGATCGATCCGGGTGAAAGCATCTCACCAAATAAGGACGTGACAACATTTAATTATCGGATTTAATATAAACTCAATTAGTTCCAGACATAGATATAATAGTATTTTAAACATAACTTTAAAATGATCTTTAAATGTAAAATGGTATATTAAGCAATAAATTTAATGATAATTGTATGCTAATGAATTTGTATTCCCAACGTGAAAAAAAAGATGTCAAGTACTAAAGACACACCACACAAACACACACACACACACATATATATATACATCTTTCAATGTGTTGTAATATATACATTATCGGTTATATATATATATATATATATATATATATATATATATATATATATATATATATATATATATAGGGTGAGATTCATTGTAGACACTTTCGCATGTGAAATAGCTATTTTTCGTATGTGTTCACATGTGAAATTTTCTGAATAATGAGAAAAAAGAAAATTAATCACACCTTATTGGGACTCATTGGTCCTAAACACAACTTATTGGTTACATACACACCTTATTGGGCCATCATTGGTCCTAAACACAACTTATTGGTTACATACACACCTTATTGGGACTCATTGGTCCCAACTGACCCTCATTTCCCCTAAACACACCTTATTGGGACTCATTGGTCCTAAACACAACTTATTGGTTACATACACACCTTATTGGGCCATCATTGGTCCTAAACACAACTTATTGGTTACATACACACCTTATTGGGACTCATTGGTCCCAACTGACCCTCGTTTCCCCTAAACACACCTTATTGGGACTCATTGGTCCTAGACACAACTTACTGGTTACATATAAACCTTATTGGGCCATCATTGGTGCTAAACACAACTTATTGGTTACATACACACCTTATTGGGACTCATTGGTCCTAACTGACCCTCGTTTTCCCTAAACACACCTTATTGGGACTCACTGGTTCTAGACACAACTTATTGGTTACATTCAAACCTTATTGGGCCATCATTGGTCCTAAACACAACTTATTGGTTACATACACACCTTACTGGGACTCATTGGTCCCAACTGACCCTCGTTTCCCCTAAACACACCTTATTAGGACTCATTGGTCCTAAACAAAACTTATTGGTTACATACACACCTTATTGGGCCATCATTGGTCCCAAACACAACTTATTGGTTACATACACCTTACTAGGACTCATTGGTCCCAACTGACCCTCGTTTCCCCTAAACACACCTTATTGGGACTCATTGGTCCTAGACACAACTTATTGGTTACATACAAACCTTATTGGGCCATCATTGGTCCTACACACAACTTATTGGTTACATACACACCTTATTAGGAATCATTGGTCCTAAACATATCAAATTAACCCATTTGACCCCAAATTGACCCATTATTTAATTTTTATCTTAATTCTTTAAGATATAATTTAATTAGAATTATAATTCCCAAAAATTTAAGGTTTTTGTAGATCCGTTCTGTTTTTTGTGTTTAGGGTTTTTGTTTAACGAAATGGAGATTCTGCGAACAGATTACATTTTTTACCTAAAATTATGCATCAGTTGTTGATCGGATTGCAATTGTTGATCGTCTTTTGTTTTTGAAGATTGGGGTTTTTGTTTAACGGAATGGAGATTGTGCGAACAAATTACCTTTTTTTACCTAAAATCATGCATCAGTTGTTGATCGGATTGAAATTGTTAATCGTCTCTGTTTTCGAGGATTAGAGTTTTTGTTTAACAGATTGATTTCATAAACAAAAATAGACAAACAAGTATATAACAAAAACTAGATTTCATACTACTGATTCCAATTCCATACACAAAATTGTTTCCTAATTTACATGTTCATTCCTAAAAAAAACAAAAGATAGAGCAATTGCGGGTTGAGGTTCACGGGAACCTAGATTCCATCTCCTCCATCAACTCCAAATGCCTACTCATAGCTTCTTGCCTCTGTTGAACCAACATTTGAAGCCTGGCATTGGAGACGTGTATCTCTTCCACCAGAAAAGTTGCCATCTGGTATCTTGATGGACTTGGTGGCTCTGTAAGTACTTGGTTGAGCAGGGTCAACCCATCTAAGATACTCTGTCTCTCTGCCCCGATAATCACCCTGTACCTGTCCAGGGTAGCAACAATCTTTATCTGCAAATAATGTTCAACTAATTCTTTCAAGTTTGCCATTTTAAGAAGGATTTGAGGGTTTTGAAAAAGGGTTTGATAATGATTTTGAGAAAAGGTTTGATAAGGATTTTGAGAAGGGTTTGATAATGGAGGTGAGAAATTTCTTATTACTGATCAGATGGTATGGTTATATGTGCAAATCACTTGAGTATGCCTAAGCTCAGATGTCTAATCACTAGAGTATACCAAAGGTCTTATTTTATTAAACATTGCACATTATAATTGTTTGAATTTTGGTTTTCCTACAAAAAATACTTTCACACGTTCTCCAAGTTAAACTGAAATTTCTACACGATATTAAAAACCACTAAAATTTTAATCACACGATCTGAAATTATCCGAAATTACTTTCACACGATCTTAAAAATCAAATTAACAAGTCAAAATTAAACGAAGAAAGTCAAAATTACCCACTAAGTTCTCTTTGCATATCCTGTTGAATGTTTTGATTTTCTGGTAATCAAATTAAGAAGTCAAAATTAAACGAAGAAAGTCAAAATTACCCACTAAGTTCATGAGGATTGAGAGAAGATGAACTAGAGTTCTTCAGGATTATAAAGAGTTATTCAGTAATAGAACCGGATGAACTAGAGTTCTTCAGGATGATCAAGAGTAATTATTCAGTAATAGAACAGGATAAACTAGAGTTCTTCAGGATGAACTATATATACTATAAATAACCAAAGTTGTTATTTCTGTTCGTAGTCTATTGGATATTCCCATGTATTTAAACCCATTATCTAGTGAATTAAAATCATTCTGGTTGAATACAATTCTTTATACACTAATATTTAGTCACACAACCTAATATATATATGTAGAAGACAATAACCGGATCAACTAGAATTCTTCAGGAAGAAGAGTCAAAAGACACATCGGATGCATAACACATAAACAATTAAATACATATATAATCCAAAAGATGTGATATCAGTTAATTAATTACAAATATATATAATAAAAAACAACATAAACTTATTGGTTATATACACACCTTATTCTTAAAATATTAATGTTTTAGAGAAGAAGAACAAAACCGGAAGAACTAGAATTCCTTAGGGAGAAGATTTCATCCGGATTGTGAGAAGATGAACAGAAACGGATGAAAATACATTATATTAATTTAAAAAATAAATTCATTACATATAATTAATTAGTAATCCCAGAAAAATTTTCAAACCAGAACAATTACTCTTAGTTAATTCGGAACCCTAAAAAGGTTAATCATTTCCCACACCAGTAGAAGCTTGAAATCTTCTCCGGTTTCATGTAAGTAGTGTCAACGCAATGAACAACAAGTCTTCCTTGGTTTGGTTCTCCTCTTCATTCTCTTTGCATATCCTGTTGAATGTTTTGATTTTCTGGTCCATGTCTAGCCATTTCGATCTTACGACGCTTGTGTCACGGTACTTGTCACGGTGCCGCTCACAGTACTGCTCGTAACGCTTCATAGCATTATGAAACTTTATGTTGACATCCAGCCAAAAGAGAATCGTGTCTTCGTCATTAGGATCACCTAATTGATCGGTAAACATCGACTTAATTAATTAATATGTATAAAAATGTATAACTGATCAAATAATCAAACGATTGGTATAAAGAAAAATTAAGAAACGTACTAAGTAAGGGAGGGTTTGTAGGCAACACATAGTCCCTATACTTTACGTCCAACCAAGCTCGGTACAACCCCAGTTCTTCCTGTTGGGTCCATTCTTCTGCCATCTTGGAAGAGTATAAATTGGATGGGGAGAACGAAGAGTGTGTGAAAGTGGTGGTCTAATTTAATGGTTAATTGATTAACTTGTTTATATAGCGTGGTTGAGGGTTTTGAAATTTAAAAACAAACAACGGAAAAGTGAAATTAGCCGTTACTAGTTACATCACCTGTTTGGGTTTTTAAAATTTGAAAAATAAACGGTAAAAAAGTAACGCAACAAGGATTCGAACACGGAACATGGTATGTTAATCTAAAGCGTTTCTACCACCTGAGCAGCACCCTGAGTTAGAATCTGCTTTTCATTATAATTTATTTAAATATGATTCTAACTTGGCCCGCTAAATTCTAAAAGAGGCGGGATAAATTAATGAGCGAATTCAATTGAAAATTTCACATATCACTCTCGATTTCCCTAATTCCCCGCTCCCCATTTCTCCATTGCTCATTAATCGACAGAATTTTCCCTCTGTCATATTACTTCTCCAATAAACAGGTTCACAGTAAAGATTATTGAAAAGGGTTTTCAGTATTAGCAAAATAATCGTTTTTAATAATCTTTGCTGTTGTATCTGTTAGCAAAACAAGCATGGATAAGTCTTGGATGCTAACCAGTAGAACCACGAAATCATATGCCGATGGAGTTAAATCATTCTTAAAGTTTGCAGTTACAAGTTTGAAAAAGACGGAAATTCCATGTCCCTGTGTTAAATGTCTAAACCATTACTCTTATCATGTTGATGATGTAGATTATCATTTGTTGTCAAAGGGATTCGATCTGGCTTATACAACGTGGACTAAACACGGAGAGGAACACGAGCCCGCAGGAGATGAGCTTCACAAGCAATCATCTTTTGATTCCGGAATGCCATTCAATGCATCCGAAACGATAGAAATAGTCAGAGCTACTGAAGAAAATTTCACTGAGGACCATGAGAAGTTTCAAGAACGACTCATGGATGCTGAGAAGCCCCTGTATGAAGGATGCCATACCTTCACAAAGTTATCTGCCTTGGATCAACTACTGAACTTGAAGACTAAGCATGGAGGATCAGATAAGTTTTTTAATGAACTTTTAGTTTTGCTGAAACAGATGCTACCTGAAGGTAATGAGATTGTGAAAAATACATATGAGGCCAAGAAGATTTTGAAGTCAATGGGTGCAGGGTACACCAAGATACATGTGTGTATCAATGATTGTATTCTTTACAGGAAGGAGAACAAGGACCTAACTGTATGTCCAACTTGTGGTGAGTCCAGGTGGAAGGTGGATGAGAGGACTAAGAAACTATACAACAATACTCCTGCAAAGGTAATGTGGTATTTCCCCATCATTCCAAGATTGAAACGACTGTTTCAAGTGAAAACAACAGCGGAAGATCTAAGATGGCATGCCACCAGTTCCAAAATACCCGGTGTGTTACGACACCCATCTGATTCACCGGCATGGAAAGCCATAGATGACAGATATCCCGAAATCGCTGACGATCCTAGAAGTCTTCGTCTTGGCATTTCAACTGATGGGGTCGACGTGAATAGAGGCAACAGAAATCACAGTGTGTGGCCGGTTCTATCTGTCATTTACAACCTTCCACCATGGTTGTGTATGAAAAGAAAGTTCATCATGCTTTCGTTATTAATATCGGGAGCGCCTGGAAACGATATTGATGTGTTTTTGGAACCATTAGTTGATGACTTAGAGCTGTTATTTGAGGCAGGTGTGGAAACATATGATGCGTATGCGCAAGAACAGTTTACTATGCGTGCAGTTGTTTTATGGACGATTAATGATTACCCTACACTTGGTACACTTTGTGGTTGCCCGTACAGTGGATTCCATGGTTGTGTGGTATGTCGGGAACAAACTAAATGCATTAGGCTTCCTTTCTCAGCCAAGCAGTGTTATGCTGGTCACAGAAGATATCTACCATATACACATGCCTTCCGAAAGCAAACAGAGGCCTTCGATGGTAAACAAGAGTTGAAAGATGCTGCAGTTCCTATGACCGGGGAACAGATATACAACGAAGTTCAACATATCAGGAACAAATGGGGAAAGGGATTAAGGTGTACTGATTCAGAAATCCCAAAGACCACAACCGGAAGAGGGGGGAAGATTGATAAGAGAAAAAGAAAGAACAAAGAGAAGCCACCATATTGGAAGAAATTCAATATATGGTTTCGAAGACTTAGATATTGGAGGCATAATAGTGTCCAACATTGCATTGATTTCATGCATATTGAAAAGAATGTGGCTGAGAGTCTTGTTGGAACTCTGCTCAACCTTCCCGGAAAGACAAAGGATGGACTGAATGCTAGAAAGGATCTGAACTTTTTGGGGTTAAGACCAGAGTTGCAGCCTAAACAGAACAAGAACAACATAGTACTTCCTGCAGCGTGTTACACGTTACAAAAAGATGAAAAGGAAAAGTTTTGTGACACGTTGTATAACTTGAAGGTTCCACAAGGCTATTGTTCTAACTTTTCTAGTTTGGTTAGTCTAAAGGACAAGAAACTTGTGGGGCTCAAGTCACATGACTATCATATGCTGATGCAACAGTTTCTGCCAATTGCAATTCGGTCAGTCATGCCTGAACCGACAAGATACGCTATTATTAGGCTCTGTTTTTTTTCAAATCAATATGCAGCAAAGAGATCAACGTCGAAGAACTAGATAAATTGCAAGCAGATCTTTGTGTCACACTATGCCTGCTTGAGAAATATTTCCCGCCATCATTTTTTGTGTTATGCTTCATTTGACGGTGCACCTTACTAGGGAGGTAAAATTATGTGGCCCAATATGCTTTCGATGGATGTATCCATTTGAAAGGTGTATGAAGGTAATTAAGGGCCACGTGAGAAACAAAACTTATCCAGAAGGGTGCATTGCTGAGGAGAACATTGTAGAAGAAACGATTGAGTTTCTCAGCGAATACCAAAAAAACATCACAACTATTGGTGTTCCAACTAAAAAGCATAGCAGTGCGGATGGAAGTCCTGGGTCAGCTGGTAGATCAGTTGAAGTCTCTCCAGAGCTCCTATCGAAAGCGCATTTATTTGTGTTGCTAAATACGCCTGAAATTGAGCATTATATCGAGTAAGTAATTTAGATTATTAACCTTTTTTAATTTGTTTAATTAATTATAAACTTTTATAGATAACTTCAATTCATGTAATTGCAGAGAACACATGAAATTTTTGGAAAAGGAACATCCTGGTAGTAGACTAAATGAGCTGACTAAGAAGCAGAGCACAACATTTGGTAAATGGTTACGCAACAAGGTCAACTAAATTTGCTTATTGTTTTAATTCCGGATGAACTGTAACTTTCCTGAATAACTGACCCGAGTTGTCCGGAACAACTCTATTTTCTATCTGGATGAACTATAACCTTCCTGGTGAACTGAAACTATTTTCTAATAGTTTTAATTCCGGATGAACTGTAACTTTCCGGAACAACTGACCTGAGTTGTCCGGAACAACTCTATTTTCTATCCGGATGAACTATAACCTTCCTGGTGAACTGAAACTATTTTCTTATAGTTTTAATTCCGGATGAACTGTAACTTTCTAGAACAACTGACCTGAGTTGTCCGGAACAACTCTATTTTCTATCCGGATGAACTATAACCTTCCTGGTGAACTGAAACTATTTTCTTATAGTTTTAATTCCGGATGAACTGTAACTTTCCGGAACAACTGACCTGAGTTGTCCGGAACAACTCTATTTTCTATCCGGATGAACTATAACCTTCCTGGTGAACTGAAACTATTTTCTTATAGTTTTAATTCCGGATGAACTGTAACTTTCCAGAACAACTGACCTGAGTTGTCCGGAACAACTATATTTTATTTTTGGAAGAACTATAACCTTCCTATTCCTAATGAACTCTCCTGATGAACCTACTATGAATTTCAGGTTGAAAAGGAGATGGCGGAGTCCCCAGAAACTATATCATAGACCGTTAGGTGGATTTCACATGGTCCACACAGAAGCATGAGGAAATATGAAGTATATGACATCAATGGCTATTCATTTCGTACAAAATCTCGAGACGATAGGGTTTACCAGAACAGCGGGGTTGGTGTAGAGGTAAATGACATGCACATCTCTAACGAGGTATTAACCTATGGACAAAAACCTTACTATGGGGTTTTAAAAGAGATATGGCTACTAGATTACCATATTAAAAGCATCCCTCTATTTATGTGCGACTGGGTTGAGAATACACAGGGGGTCAAAAAAGATAGTCTTGGTTACACTTTGGTCAACCTCAAAAGACTAGGTCACAAGGAGGACCCGTTCATTTTCGCGTCACAAGCACAACAGTTGTTTTACGTCAAAGACCAGCTGGATAAAAACCTGCATATTGTCTTTATGACACCTCCCAGAAATTACAGAGATTATTATGAAGACGATGCCAATGAAGAATTTAGTACGGTAGTTTTTCCTCACAACGATAATGTATTGCCACCCGTAGATACATGTGACAATGTTTACCATAGAGCTGACTATACTGGAATGATATTACGTAAAACCGATTAATTGATCATTGTAATGTTTTTTAATCTTAGCAAATTACAGTATCAACAATATTTGGTTTTTTTTCTTTATGTATTCTGGAATATTATGGATCTTAATTTTGAGTCAAGTGTTTCCTTTTTTTTATTGTGCCTGCAGGTCTCCTCTCTTTGACTAAACCAGAGTCAATAAAAGTCAAAAATAAGCAAACAAAATCAAGTGCTGCTTTAACAAACACAATTACATACATAATCCAAAGGGTATGATTCCATTAATACATTGATCTATAAAATTACAACTGAAAAACTACTAACTTAAAAGGGAGAAGAAGCGGCTGAAGAAAAATCCCTCGTTGCTTTCTCACATGCACTTGCTTCTGATCATGTGAAAAGAGAGAACAAGTCCCTCTTTGCTTTCTCACATGCACTTGCTTCTGATCAACTGAAAATGGTGAATAAGTGGCTGAAGAAATATCGGGTTCATGGGACCAAAAGGGAGAGAAGCACCTGAAGAATACAAGTGCTGCAAACCTCAACATGTGCCCTTACTGCTGATTGTTATAAAATTACACAATAACTTAAAATCTGCTCTCAGTAAAGCATTTGTATGAACCATTAGAGACTCCTCGTCTCCATGGTTTCCACAATAACTTAAAATCTGCTCGCAGGAGATACAGAGTGCAATCTTTCCCTGCACAAGAAATAATTACCAAATCTGAGACGAAAATTTCAATCGAATTTCAGTGGTGAAGATGATAACTTACCGTTTTCCACATACGGATGACGCCAATTCCACATTTTTTTCCGGCGGTGATGGACGAAAAACAGAGAGAGAAAGACTGGGAGAAAAGGGGCATGGTGGAGATGATGATGAAAACTGATACAGAGATGATTAAGTATATATCGATACTCGAGGGGCGTGGTAGATGGAGATTTGAAAGATAAAATAAATGAAAAAGTAAATGAAATAGTAATGATTACAAGTGCCGTCCACTGTTGGTATTCTTTTAGCCACCTAAAATTAATATACCGTGACCATTTGTCATAATTTGTCACGCAACCAATGTTTAATATGAGTGGCCATATCCGTGGCCATATCACAAGATAATCAAACATGATAAACATATATAACCATCATATATTCAATTATAACTACTAATATCATAACTAAATAAACATATAAAATATTGTTCTTAATTTGTTCATAAACATATACATCAATTAATTAATAATCCGGATCACTGCAATCTTCGGATATATATGTATCCTGAACTTGCATCGTCATCATCATGATCATCATCATCATCTTCTTCATCTTCTTCATCTTCTTGATCATCTTCTTCATTTTCTTCGGATTCAAATTCACTGAATTTTGTATCAAGGACACGAAATAATTTCGTTGCCTCAACAGAGTAGGCAAAACAATCAGGAATCTTCTGCGCATGGAGTTGTCTCAGGATGTTCTCATCGTTGTGTTTAATCACAGATTTGTGGGACTTGAAGGATCGTCTTCTCCTGTTACTGTAAACCAAAAAAATACGATTATTCTTCACATACAAGTAATTAAGGGAGCGTTGATTATCGGCCATTTGATACCAGAATTGGTGTAAACGAATTGGTGTAGAGAATTTGAGATCAAGAAAGGGATAGCGGTAAAGGAAAATAACAATGATGATGATATATAGGGTAGCATATTTTAACCCGCTCGAATTGGTAAAATTGAAAAAAAGCGCGTTGTTTTAGAGGGAAACAAATCGTCTCTTTTTCGCCACGCGTTTAATATTTTACCGTGACCATAAAATAGATTTTTATCACTCACAACCTACCATTTAGTCACGGTTAATATATGTGGACATAGGTAATAGATTTTTGTCACTCACAACCTACTATTTAGTCACACAACCTAATAACAGTGGCCATATGTACTAGCTTTTAGCCACATAACTAAGTAAACAGCGTGGCCATTGCTCATATTTAGCCACGCATAATATATACTTAATAGTTTTGTTTTCTTTTAATTTACTAAGTAATAAAATCTACTCTTCCGTCACACAACATTATTTAAGCGTGGCCATACATTCCTTTTTGGTCACACGAATAAAAAATCATAAAAATTCCGTGGCCGTTTGGTGCATTTCGCCAATCTTTTTTAAGTGTGACAAATAAGTGCAACATGTTTTTGTAAAACAGTGGCTAAAGCCACTGCACCCGATTCTTGTTGTCACATAAACAAAAAAATACGTGGCTAAAAGGGTCAAAGGCTATATATTTGGCCAGGGGTACAAAATATGTGTGGCTAAAACTATTGTTTCTTACCTTTGACCATGTTTTTTTTCAAAACAGTGGCTATGCGTTATCAAAAAAACCGTGGCCAAAGCCACTTTTTGACGTAGTGAACCCACCCACTATATTGAAAATGTATTCTTGTTTTCAATGGGTGATTGATTTCCTAAATGTCTAGGTTTGGTTACACAACACCTTTATAACATGTTACACATAATCTATTAATTTCACTTGTCACATAAATCGCTATTTTTTTTACTTATGTTATTTATAACCTATGTTTACTCACCAACTCTAGTAGTTGACTTTCTATGTTGTACATGTTGCAGGAAATGACTGAAGTTGCAGTGATGACACCTAGGGCTTGCTTATGGACCTAGAATGACCTTAAAATTTATAATTAGTATCATGATTTGTTTGTATTTATTTGGATTGTATTGTATGACATTATTTGTATATCAATAATGAATGGCATGTTTAAACTTGGTAACTATCTAGTTGTCATGAGCATCTGGACAATCATCAAGCCCCAACGCTTCTGTCATTGGTTGGGGTGTGACAGATTGGTATCAGAGCCTTGGCTATAGGGATCTAGGTTTTTAGAAATGGATGACCTAGACTATACGTTAGGTGTCCCACATGACTAGCTCAAGTTAGTATGCCTTCCTTTACTATATATGCCTGGATGCTTATTAAACGTGCCTTTTCAAACTCTCTTCTTTCCTAACACATGGCACACACTCACGCACTAACCCTCGAGGCTTTCTAGCCTCTTTTCATAGTAATGGTGCATTACGTGCCATTTAGGGATTGATTTCTAGATTTTGTATTCTCGTCGGGGTTAGATTTCTAGCAAATAGACATGTAGTAACTGGAAGGGGGAAAGTGTCGTGATTTGGGGTCTCCATCAGGCTAGTGTTGTGTATAAATCCGAATCAACCGCCCGACCTGGATGCCTGCCTGGGACGCTCTGAAGAGAGTACTTGAACCTATTAGGCCAAAGCATGTCCGCTAGAAATCATCAAATAATCCTGATTAGTCACGGTTATAGCTTCCCAATCGGGAGGTGATGGCCATTCCATTCGTTTTATCAAATCAACATGATTTCGTGTTTCGTGTGTTATCATCAACTCTAATTATTTTTTCAATGACTCTTGATGTTTCGTGTTTTATGATCTCTCGATTTTCAAAATGCATGTTTTACACAATGATCCCTCAAATTCCATTAACTCACCAATTTCATTACATGTTTTCATAATACTTTCGTTTTAGACCCTTACTTTTAGAATTTTACACTTTTCCTCCCTCACATTTTATTCAATCGATTTACATATCATATTGTTTACAAAGTTTCAGTACCTCCTATGTCATCATTGATGTTTGGTTTACAAATTTATGAGTGCATACGACACCCTTGTGTTGTATCGCATCCCACGCAACGCCGCGATTTACATTACACGTTTACGGTTCAGCCTTATCAAGGTTACGATTTTACGTGTTTCCCTTATTCGTTTCTTGGCACCCTGAGTTCCATTATGTAACGATCCTATCCTTAATTCGCATCTCGCATCTTGGATTTTTTTTCGCACACCACCCATGTGATTTCAAATACATGTTTTTCAATCATCACAACCACGACTCGGATGCTACCACATGTTAAACCAACAAGCCAATATTCCATAGAACTCACGTATAGTCGTGTACACCCCCATTTTTGCCAACTCTTTTTAACCCAACGTAACATCTCACGGGTCTAGACCACAAGCCCAACCTGTTTCCCCAAAGCCCAATGGGCCACCCAATGTGGTGATTCACGAAGGGTGTGTTATGGTTTGGCCCATGCAAATGATGTGTCGGTCAAATCAGTCAATCAAGTTGCGCTTGGTCTCGATCATACATCTACAATCAAGTGACCACAAACCTAAGCCTTAACTTGCAAAACTTAGCCACTTGGATTTCTAAAACACTTGATCTAAAACGTTTTACTTTAGCCTAACGTAATCTCGTCAGTTTGCATATTGCACGCCTTTGGACAACGGGTTTTCAAAATTCATGAATGTTCTACGTCTATTTGTTCCAAAACCTATATATATATATATACCAATTCATCATCATTTGTAGGTTTGGTAAGTTCTCGTTGATGGACACCTAAGTTGCACATTCGCATGTTACGGGATTCCATGCTAAAACGACAACAAGGGTGCACATTGACAAGCTTATGAACCAAATTGCATACGATCACCCGTCTTACTAAAAAATTTAAGTCAGTCTTTGCATAGCCACGTTTTAAGTTACACACACATTTTACGGTGTGCATGTCGAGAAGTCTGCTGGTCCGGAAATCTAAGAGTTTACAAGTACATGTGCTGACGGGATTCCATGTGTACGAGTCTACGATTATACGACCTCTCGAATGGACGGCTCTACATGTGTGCCAACATCAAAAGTGTTACACAAATTTAAACCTTCCTTTTTGATCCCTAAACTTATTTTTACCCAACATAAATTTGGCTCACAATTGTATCAAATTTTTAAAAAAAAAATATATGTCTGTTTGGCCCATTAAGAAATCTCCATTACAATTTATAATTGCGGTTGATATTGGGTTCTTCGTGGTTCACTAAATGCTTTCAGGATATTCGCAAATTCTAATGCAACCCCCAAATTCGTGATCGCCTTCATCAGTGATATTCAGATTTACTCTAAATCTATCTTCGATTTTTGGATCATGGGACGTGTGTCACTTAAACGATAAACTCATGGGGAAAATTCATGTTGTTCATTTACGAATTTCAACTCAAAAGGTATTTCATAAACTCGATTTCTTTTATTTAATTTCCTTGATTCCATTAATTTCAGTTGGTTAAATTCATAGATGCGATTATTGGTGATTCAATAATCGATCCGTGAATCACACTTTTGTCATTTCGATTCATGGATGCGATGTTGGTGATTCAATAGATGATCCATGAATTCCAATTGTCATCTAAACACATGACTCGACCTTGGTGATTCAACGGTCGATGCATGAAACCCATCCTGGGTATTTAAATGCATGAACTCGATTTTGGTGATTCAATGATCGGTTCATGAATTTGACTCTTGGGGTTTAAACTCATGAATTCGGTTTTATTAACTTGATATTAGATATTTGTGTTCCACCTTTGGTTATCTAATTCACGGGCTCGACTTTTTGTTAATTCAATAAGTCGAATCCATCTTTCATTGCTAAATGCATGTACTCAAATTCTACTCTCATGAATTCGATAATTGCATCATGAATATGACCTTTGTTGGTTACATTATTACGAGTTTTGTCAGTTCGACATCTGATACTCAATTTATGGTTTTAGACATGTGCATTACTATGATCGATTTACTCAATTTATGGACCCACTAATTTATTTATGTTTTTCGATTAGCGTAACACACTACTCAATTGAAATCAATTTATATTCGAAGTGTGTTTTTCTAACCCACGGGACTCATGTTGCTCGAGTCGTGTGTTTGGCCATGTAGGCATGGAAACCGAATCATGCCATTCGGCTCATGTAGTTTGCCACGTGGTAACTAACTCAAATTATGATACTCGGTTTTGTTGGTGTTTAACGATTTAAATCTATGGTTGTTCTACATCCAATTCTAAAGGTTTTATCATTTATCATATCGAAAGTTTGGTATTATACACTCTATGATAACGCTACGTCACACTTTGATCATTTATCATTTGCAATCAATTATGTTTTCAAGATCGCATATCTCAATCACTCTTGCTAAAACGGGACCACACATACGGTAACTAGCAATTGTATGTGAAGCTAGCTCCAACATGCAATCGGGTTGGGGACGTAAACACACGGTCTTGTGTTTGGCAAGAATCTCTTTGGATTTTGTATAGACGTCGCGCCTCGTAACCACGAGAACTAGGTGTGAATCGTGACACAACTAGCCCTCCAGAAACGGACACGTTCTCTTGTAAGGAATCCGAAAATTTTGTAATCACAGGGACTAATTTCATTATCTTTGGCTAAAGTTATCATTTTTTTATTATTTATTTATTTATCATTTTGCGATTTTCAAAGGATACATGTTACATCCACCCCTCTCGTGTTTTGCCTTCTCAGGTCTCGCTCCTAAAGTAGGGGAGAATGTGGTTTTCGTCTTGGTCAAATTGTTTTGGGTCAATTAAACAATCTTGATTCTTGGTTCGGTCTACGTTTTGTTAGTTCTCAGAATTTTGCAACTCATTACTCATGCCATCAAATCACCTGGGTCTTTCAAACTATATCTCGTAATCGAAATCTCATATTCTCTATCAAAGCTCGTTCGTTGATGTGTGTGTGTTGGGTGGTTCTACGTAGGCAACCAGTCCATTATAGGAGTATTAGAAATGTGGTGGGTTAGCTGCGGTACACCCTATATATAAACATTTATGATACTCTCAAGGTGCATTGGGTGTCGGACTGGGAACTGGCCTAAGTCGGTGTGTCAAAATCGCTTGCTATGTCAAATATCCTTGTCACCAGTGATTCGCTTGGCCTTGTAGTTAAGCAAAGAATTGGTGACAACATAAAAAGGTTCAGTGACTGAAAATGTATTCTTATTTTCAGTGAAATCTTTTATGTCAGCCTCGTACTTTTGTCTCAACTATCAGAAACATATCCCTACCTTCGACAAAATTCTTTAGGTCTAGTAAGTCTTTACTAATTTCGGGACGAAATTCCTTAAAGTAGGGGAGACAGTAACATCCGCCTATGACCCGTGTAGCAAAACCCGACCATTTCGAGTTCACCTTTCAAATTGGAATTCAATCAAGGCATTTCGATCATTGGATTAAACATTTGGCACAAGTTTTCATAATCAAAATTCATTTTTACATTATTTGGGTGTTTGCATAATTAGAATCGTTTTTAAACAATGGATAAATCAAATTCTCAATTTAAAACGCGTGTTCGGGATTCGTTTGATCGATAATCAAAGGGAAATTCACATATTGATCAACTTACAAGTTCAAATAATGATTTTAAATGCCTCATAATTATTTTCCGAAATTAAAGGAATTAATCGTTTGATTTTTAGACAAACCATATGCGTAAAACGCAAGTAAAACGATTTTTCGGTATTCTCGCAACTTCGGTATTAACCGGACGACCCGTGAGTCTCAAAATCGTATTTTTATATTACATGGAGTTTTTATATGACTAATACAGCTCCTCGTAAAATTTGGGGTCATTTCGAGTTAAAACGATAATTTCGATAAATTCGCGTTTTGGCTTGCGAAACGTCATAACCGGAAGGCTTGTAAACTTCAAAACTTATATTTTCACATTTTAGCTCATTCCAATAAGAAACGAAAAAGTTAGAGCAAAACAAAAAAAAAAAAAAAAAGAGAGAAAGAAAGAAACAAGGAAAAGAAAAAAAATTACTTTGCAGGCAAATGGACTCGAACCAGCTGACCTTTACTTTGCAACTTCAGCGCCCTGACCACCAGGCCAGCGCCGCATTAGTGATTTTTATCCGGCCCCCTCCTTTATATTATTTCCAAGTCACGTGAATACCTAGTCGTGTTTTCAGCTTCGGGTTGAACTGTTTTGGCCATAACTTCCTCGTTTCAAGCCCGTTTTAGGACCCGTTTTCACCTGTGGTTTCGTCTTAAAGTTTCCTATCTTGTTCTACAAGAAAATTCTACGATTAAACTGATTTCCTTAATCAATTTAGATCGTTTCCATACTTGATTCATTGACTTCCTATCCAAGACTTTCCATTATGCTCATAAAACCCTAACTAAACCTTCCACTCTATAAATATCAGTTGTTTTGATCATAAAAAACGTTCCTCTACTTTCATCAACCACCAATTGTCAAGCCTTCCCGATTGTGTTTTCAAAAGTCAAAAGTCCAATAGTTTGACCTTTCGAATTGACCAGCCTCCTTTGACTTTCACACGTAAGTTTCTTCATAGTATTTTCTTGTTTTTATATGTATTTTAATACCCCATTGCTGGATTTGACCAAAACTCGTCTATATTAAAAGTCAACATATACCTACGCGTTTTAATTGGGGAAAACTACTAAAAATCACCAATACATGTAAGTATATTATGATGTTTCCAAACTATCAAAATTAGATTGTTATCAAAAACCTAAAAGATACGCGGTTTGACCCATTAAAGTAAGTGTTTTCGCGCATAACTTGCTATTCTAGTACTTTTTAAATAAACGGAACATACCAATATGTTTTTGGGATACTAATGAACATGTAATAAGGGTTGGATGAGTTTAAGTTTGACCGATGTAAATTTTTGTAACTTTTGGGCCATTTATATAATTTTTAAAAGTTAAGGGTAAAAAGTGTAAATAGAACAAAGATGTGAAATTTTTCTATTTTCACTTAACTTTTTAATAATTATAAATTGAATCTTAAATTCTGAAATTTTATATTCTCATGACTTTGTTAAATTGACAAAATGGGCCCCTAAGTTTATAAAATTGCAACTTTAACCCTGAACATTGCATAGTTGTCAAAATTGGTATTTGTTCACGAACGGGTCTTTTGGTAATATTAATCATTAAATAAAGTATTTTTAATAAAAAATAGTTAATAAATTCCCCACTTAATTAATTAATCATTTAAAATCAACTTTCGATCATTTTAGTCAATTATTCGGTCTTTCGAATCGTTAGGTTTTCATCAGGGTTAGCTTCGTTCCTCGCGTTCGTGATCTTCTCACCTTTTTGCTTTGCTATAAGGTGAGTAATCATAGCCCCATTTTCGTTTGCATTATTTGTGGTGCAACATTGTATCTTATTCCAAAATCTTTAATCATTATTCTATCTACATTACTATGCGATTCCATGTTGTACATGTGTATTCTTGATATGTAATACGTGTTGAATCTATATGTTGTATACGTTTATCACTTGTCGCTAGTCATTAATCGCTTGTGTACCATTAACGATTGTTTGGAAGCCTATGGGTCAATAATAGCTATTGGTCGACAACCCACCCACTATATTGAAAATGTATTCTTATTTTCAATGGGTGATTGATTTCCTAAATGTCTAGGTTTTGTTACACAACACCTTTATAACATGTTACACATAATCTATGAATTTCACTTGTCACATGAATTGCTATTTTTTTACTTATGCTATTTAAAACCTATGTTTACTCACCAACTCTAGTTGTTGACTTTATATGTTGTACATGTTGCAGGAAATGACTGAAGTTGCAGTGATGACACCTAGGGCTTGCTTATGGACCTAGAATGACCTTAAAATTTATAATTAGTATCATGATTTTTTTGTATTTATTTGGATTGTATTGTATGACATTATTTGTATATCAATAATGAATGGCATGTTTAAACTTGGTAATTATCTAGTTGTCATGTGCCTCTGGACAATCATCAAGCCCCAACATTTCCGCCATTGGTTGGGTTGTGACATCAGAAATGAAATGAATTCAACAAAACAGAAGAAACTCTATTTTTATGAGAACGATCCAGACATGAGATCAAATCAGACATAAAGTATCATACACATTTCAATTTTAACTTCATCAGCATGTTGATCAAGATATTTCCATTTCAATTCTTTTTCAGCATTTGACAAATCAATTTCTATAGCTTTTCTGATATATTTATGGTGTATTAATCAAACACTGATAACATGGTCCTCACACTTTTCAAAGATATTGGCAACTCATTATTTTTCAAGCTAAGCCATATCATGCAGATATTTTCAATCATACACATCTTTATGCTCGCTTTATAGAATTTATTTTTCAGAGATGTAAACATCCATTGTGTGTCATGCAAGAAGAAAGCAGAATGTTATATTGCCTATCTTAAGGTTGATAATTCGATACGCAGATAAGGCCTCATATTTAACAAAATTAGAAAATAAAAACAAGATGAATTTGTTCAACCAACCAAAATCAGATCGATACTTCCGTATACATAGAGAAAGTTTGATGGTTGAACAAAACACCAAAGAAAATAAAGCAGAGCCTCAAAAGAACAACATCATGTCGATCTTTCGATGCACAGAGAATGTCAGATCGTTTGAGAAAATAAAGAAAATTAAACAAGTTTAAGTCTTTCAAAATAAACACATGCATACACAAGGATATCTCTTATTCTATTTTTGCAAATTTGTCCCACAATACTCATCAAGATGATAAACCAAAGTTATCAGGCAGGCATTATGTTGATATCATACTTGCATATTTCAGATTTGTCATGCATTTTCTCATATTTAGCAATAACCTACAGCCTTTACATCTACTTTATCCATGGCAGGTAACGTATATGCTGATGTACTACCATTTTTCACTTTTTGTCGGATCAATTTATCTTTTTGAAATTTTTCTGAATTATCCTAAATTCTCCCCCCCCTTAAAATTCAAACAAACACTATTTTTTGAATTTTCAAATCCCCCCCCCCCCCCCCGCTCCCTAAAACAAAGAAAAAAAGTAAAACAAAAAACAAAATAGAATTGACCGATCGACATTTGACACGACATGGAAAACCACGTGTGTCACACCCCGAGAAAATGAATGAATGTGGGCATGTTGGAACTTAAAATCTATGTAACTAACGCCATCAAATCTGTTTACCGAAGCATTCGACTGAAGAATTCATGTGAATTGATTCAGAGACGCGGGTTGTGATGCTCGAGGCTTGCAGTTTGGACCGAAGACCGTTTTCCAGTAAAGTCAACCGTTCGGGTCAACGGTCAACGTAAAAGTCAACGGAAGATCGGTTCGAGCGAGTCAAGCTTTGGATTAATTAAATCAACTTTGATTTAATTAATATTTATGTTATTTGCCTTTCTTGTAATTTTCAGTTATGTTATGTTTTTCTATTGTTAGTCACCCTCAATATATATAGTGAGGGTGCCCATTACAAGAAAGAGTCTCTGAGTGTGGAGTTGATGATTTTCTTGTAGAGTGTGAGATTTCTATTCTAAAGAGTGAGAGTGAGTCATAAATTTCCATGAGAGAGTGTTTGTCATGATTTCTTGAATGTAAGCATTCGATTAATGGAATCATTCGACATGTTCATCATCTTTCATGTTTATGATTCCTTTGATTCTTCTCATCTTCATCTTCATTCTCATTTTTATGGGTTTTTCGAATCTGAATCTTTGTTCTTGCTCAAGATCAGGATTCTTGATGTGAGAATCGGTCCTGACAAATGGTATCATAGCGGGTAACCGATCAGATTTTGTCTCACGATGAATCTGGTTACTCGAATCTGGATTTTGAGCTTGAATGGGTGAAGATGAGAAAACTCATTTTTGAAACTTTTTCTTCTATTTTTCTTGTTTCTGGATGGATTTTGATGATATGGATACTTGATTCGTGTTTAGGAGTTCATCTAGATGCATTTTTATGTTCATCATGTTCAAATCAGTGAGAAAATTTGAAGATCCGAGCTATTTTTGAAGCTGTTAGAGTTTTCCCGTTTTTGGGGTTTTTGAAGAATTTTGGGTTTGATTCTTGGTTTTCTGGGCGATTCTTCATGTTTTCGGATGAAATGAGATATGATTCTTAGTGGAAAACGCGTTCCGGATCCATTGGAAGCATCCATTTTGTCTGATTCTCAACCGATTGGGAAGATCTGGAAAAATACGCACTAGTGCGTGTTTCATGGCGTTCTTCGTGTTCTTGAAGATTTCCAGAATTTGAAGACTGTTTTTTATCCGATTTGCTACTATTATCGAGTGTTGGTGGCCACAACATTGTCATGGATGGTTTAGCTTCACACATCGTGCATCATAACGGGTTTTCCTATCATTTCTGGGCAGAATTCGAGTTCATCAAAGTAAGGGTTTTCTTCTTGTTCATCATTTCCAGATTTGTTCTAAGTGTTTTGAAGATATGAAGATGTGCTTAGCGGACTTGTATCAGTGCTTAGCGGACTTGAACCTTGTCTTAGCGGACTTGTTTCAGTCTTAGCGGACTTGTTTAAGTCTTAGCGGACTTGAGTCCTTAGCGAACTTCAGGTGTCTCCTAGCGGACTTCTAAGAACCCTAGCGGACTTCTTGTATGCTTTAGCGGACTTCTTGAGCTTAGCGGACTTGTTTCTAGGTTTTTGCTCGATGTCGTTTCAGAGGATTCTGTTCGTACAGGGTTGTAGAGGATGATCCTACGAGTCCGTTGGTATAAATTTCATCAAATTCCGTCGAGTATTATGGGAGATACAAGGATAATACGGTTTTCCGGGAAGGCTTATATTCTCTCCGGTCGAATTAGGGTTCATGAGGGTGTCTGCGTTTTCTTTTTAGGAAGATGGAGTCCCTGCTAAGGTGGCAGCGCCTTATTGGACCAGAAAATGTCAACAAGACCAGCTGCTTTTCTCCTTGTCGCCTACCAGTCAACAGCCCTAATCGGTTGTCAACCTGTGATAGGCTGAAGACAAAGGCGTGGGCCCCCACAGCAGCAAAAGAGACGTTAAAAGCCTTATGCGTGTCTCCTTCTGGTTGGCTATTTCCAATCTCACGTAGATCATGCATTCAACCGTTGGATCCTTTTATTTTTTACCGTTGGATGAATTGTTGGCGCCTCCTGATTGGCCCTGTCTCTTCACATGGATCTCAAATCCCAGCCATCGGATGTGCCTATTTTCCAGCCGTTGATTATTTTCGCATGGAATTTTCTGATTGGTCCATATATTTTCACACGGATTATGGTCTTTCTCTTGAGTATTTTTCCACTAATTAATATTTTCAGCATTATTCGTCAAACGCGGGGTTTTTCTTATCAGTTTTTTTTTAGACGAACGAGATAACGCCGCGACGGAATTTCAGAAAATATTTTATTAGTCTCGGATTTATTCCATTTTATTGGGGTTCTCGTTTATTGACTTCACGCGCAACGTTTGCTATCGATCACTGATGGGTTAGCTTTATTATCCGGTTAATTACTCAGCTTTCTCGTTATATCTCACGGTTTATTTTTAGTGGATGCAGCGCGGATGTCAACTAACCGTATTAACTGGAATCTCAGTTAAATTATTGGAATTTGTCCGTTAAATTTCTCGAGAAGCCGTTTCTTGTCGAAAATTGATGGAATTTTTTCAGATCGCGCCGTTTTCGCCGATAATTCTCAGAAATCTTCAGGGAATTTATTTCCGAGCTCAATTTTCTTCGCCCAAAATTACGAAGACTCCGGTTTTGATTATTTTCGCTCGAGATCTCAGTTTTTCTCCGATTTGACGTTTATCTTTATTTTCGCATCCAACCCAGTCACGCGGAACACAAGATTTATTTATGGATCATTCACAACTGTCAGCATCCGGCTTCCGGTTTTTCGTGAGATTGTCCAATTTCAAGATTGTTTATCTGGTTTCTCTAGGCAACCAATCGTGACGGTTCGACTCTCCGCATCTGATTTTTACGCTTCCGACTTAATGTTTTTGGAGAGATTTAGAGAAATAAGAGGAATTATTATGGATTTGGATATCGGGTCGATTATTCGTAATTGGAGCATTTTCAGTGTTTGATTGGTTTATCTGATTCAGTTTGTTGCGGTTTGGACTCCGAGATGTAGCATTTTCTCAATATTGTACCCGACCGTGTGAACCGAGTGAGCTGAGGCACTTGGATCTCGACTGGAGCAACAAGAAAAGAAGAAGCTTATTCAGAGGGGGAACTTCTACGACAGATTGTATCCGGTTTATCAGTTTCTCATTAAAGATGTACGACAGTGCGATTCTTCAGCAGTTGAACAGATTTGAAAGCATCAGTCAAGGGGGAATTGTTGGAACTTAAAATCTATGTGACTGACGCCATCAAATATGTTTACCGAAGCATTCGACTGAAGAATCCATGTGAATTGATCAGAGACGCGGGTTGTGATGCTCGAGACTTGCAATTTGGACCGAAGACCGTTTTCCGGAAAAGTCAACCGTTCGGGTCAACGGTCAACGTAAAAGTCAACGGAAGATCGGTTCGAGCGAGTCAAGCTTCAGATTAATTAAATCAACTTTGAGTTAATTAATATTTATGTTATTTGCCTTTCTCGTAATTTTCAGTTATGTTATGTTTTTCTGTTGTTAGTCACCCTCACTATATATAGTGAGGGTGCCCATTACAAGAAAGAGTTTCTGAGTGTGGAGATGATGATTTTCTTGTAGAGTGTGAGATTTCCATTCTAGAGAGAGAGAGAGTGAGTCATGGATTTCCATGAGAGAGTGTTTGTCATGATTTCTTGAATGTAAGCATTCGATTAATGAAATCATTCGACTTGTTCATCATCTTTCATGTTTATGATTCCTTTGATTCTTCTCATCTTCATCTTCATTCTCATTTTTATGGGTTTTTCGAATCTGAATCTTCGTTCTTGCTCAAGATCAGGATTCTTGATGTGAGAATCGGTCCTGACAGGGCATGTGACTGATTTGGCATCATGGTCATGGTTATGAATGATGACGTCTAATGAACATTTAATTTACCATTATCTTTTGAAAATATAAGTTTCAAACATTTATTTAAACATCTAAAACCGTAGTAGCGGAATTATAGTAGTGGTTACATGATAAGTTTTTCAAAAGACATAGTCATGAGATTTATAAACATAACTACCCTAAGGCATAATACGTCTAAATCTCCAAAATGAAATGCATGAACACACGGCAGGCAGACCATGATATAACAAGCAGGATCGGAACAAAAAAACATGGAGTTGTAGTCTCTAATCACTTGAGAATTCAATAATTTAAAAAGTCAACAGAATTGTTGGTGAGTTCACAGGTTTTATCAACTTACAAGTTCAAATAATGATTTTAAATGCCTCATAATTATTTTCCCAAATTAAAGGAATTAATCGTTTGATTTTTTAGACAAACCATATGCGTAAAAGGCACGTAAAACGATTTTTCGGTTTTCGCACAACTTCGGTATTAACCAGACGACCCGTGAGTCTCAAAATCGTATTTTTATATTACATGGAGTTTTTATATGACTAATACAGCTCCTCGTAAAATTTGGGATCATTTCGAGTTAAAACGATAATTTCGATAAATTCGCGTTTCGGCTTGCGAAACGTCATAACCGGAAGGCTTGTAAACTTCAAAACTTATATTTTTTTAATTCCATAATGTTCTAATGAGTCTCATGAACTTATGTTTCAAATTTTAGCTCATTCCGATAAGAAACGAAAAAGTTAGAGCAAAACAAAAAAAACAAAAAACAAAAAGAAAAAGAGAAAGAAAGAAAGAAGGAAAACAAAAAAAAAATTACTTTGCAGGCAACTGGACTCGAACCAGCGACCTTTACTTTGCAACTTCAGCGCCCTGACCACCAGGCCAGCGCCGCATTAGTGATTTTTATCCGGCTCCCTCCTTTATATTATTTCCAAGTCACGTGAATACCTGGTCGCGTTTTCAGCTTCGGGTTTAACTGTTTTGGCCATAACTTCCTCGTTTCAAGCCCGTTTTATGACCCGTTTTCACCTGTGGTTTCGTCTTAAAGTTTCCTATCTTGTTCTGCAAGAAAATTCTATGATTAAACTGATTTCCTTAATCAATTTAGATCATTTCCATACTTGATTCCTTGACTTCCTCTCCAAGACTTTCCATTATGCTCATAAAACCCTAATTAAACCTTCCACTCTATAAATATCAGTTGTTTTGATCATAAAAAACGTTCCTCTACTTTCTTCAACCACCAATTGTCAAGCCTTCCCGATTGTGTTTTCAAAAGTCAAAACTCCAATAGTTTGACCTTCCGAATTGACCAGCCTCCTTTGACTTTCACACGTAAGTTTCTTCATAGTATTTTCTTGTTTTTATATGTATTATAATACCCCATTGCTAGATTTGACCAAAACTCGTCTATATTAAAAGTCAACATTTACCTACGCAGGATCGGAACGGAAAAACATGGAGTTGCAGTCTCTAATCACCTGAGAATTTAAGAATTTAAATTGTTAACAGAATTGTTGCTGAGTTCACAGGTTTTATGACACTAGAACTGTTGGAATTTATGTTTGAAAATGTTTAGTCTGTCAGAATATTAGTTTATTTGACACTGTTGTTGTAAAGATTAATCATGAACCTTGAATTCAAAATAACGGTTTACCCACTCCTGGTATCCTTCCCCAAGAACACCGAATTACCAGAATAACAAATGTACCCCTTGACTATAACCGTGGAGTCATGACTGGAGCGACCAAATCAGGGAAGGGTTGTCAACCCAAATAGATCTACTCACAAGCTATCATTTCGAATGAACTAACTGAACTCAATTAATAGTGGGACTTAGGCATATAACATGAATCAACATGAATACACAGTTTGGGGATATGAAAAGAACATACAATCAATACTTCTTACAATTATCATAATATCTGACAAAAATGAAATTAAAAAGTAATCATTGAATTCACCCCTAGGTTAGAAAACAGAATTGTAAAAGGGGCTGTGAAGACTCACATGTTTGAAGATGGATGACAGATATGATTGGTTGAACTTAGCCTAGCAAACGTCTACAAAGTAATGTTATGACGTATTAGGGTTTGGCTATCTTGAGTTAGTGAATACGTCACTCAATGTTCAAGGTTAAGTCTTGACTGTTATTACCCGATGACAGTGATGGAAATCCTAGGACATTATTTATTGGCTAATAAATAATATTGAAGTTGGTGGAATTTATTACCTATTTGAATAAATAAATAATAATTAGATTTTTCGTGTTTCAAAAATAAATATTGAATAATATTGATTATTTTTCTTTAAACGTTAGGAGAATTACAAATGTTTAATTTATTAAATATTTGTAAGGTTTTGAACCCTTTTGATTAATAAATAAAATCTTTCATTTATTATGAAGAAATGTTTCCAAAAATATATGAAGTTATATTTTGGTAAAATCAAGTCTTGGTTCGTCCGGTAGTTATCTGTTTCACCGGTTTGACCGATTTGACTGGTTTTGTGACGTTTTAAGTTTCCTTAACACTTAGGATTTGTTAGTAGACTTGTTCTAGTATGTATTAGGGTTCTAAGTTGCCAATTGAAATGATAGATGTTTAACTTGCAAATTAGACGCTTCCGAGTTACCGAAAGTCACAGTTTTTGTCCGTTTTGCTTATAAAACATGTTTTTTTTCAATTTTGAACTTTATAAACCACTTTTATATGTCAAAATAAGCATGTTTCATATTCTGGACCAGATTCGATTCTTAACCAAAAATATGTTATAAGTTTTACCGAAAGGTCGTAGTTACGATATTTAATCGTTTTGGTTTTAAGTGTTTAACTTCTCAAATTATTTTGTATGTTTGGAAAGCATCTTTGGCATTCCTAAAAATACATCACAAGTCCTAAGTGGTCACAAGTTTGTCACAAGGTTTTATGCTTAATTTTTCATGGAAATAAATGGTATTTTTATCACAAAAATTCCATGTTTACATTTTTTTAGAGTTTCATGGTTGGATCTTTGTTAAACACTTTTATGACTCAAAATCATCCTTAAATAACTTTGGTTTCAGTTTTGGAGTCAAAACTATAAGCGTTTGAAAGATTGGAAAAATGTATATTTTTCTAAAGTGACAGCATTTTTATGACACGCAAAATATGTGTGTCATCTTTGATCAGTGTCCATACTTCATGTGTTTTCCAGGTGACAGCAGTTTTATGACACGCAGAAAGTGTGTCATCTCTGATCAGTTTTTACAAAACATATATTTTTCATGAAATCCGATTTTTGACATTTTGTATACATATTTTACACCAAGTTATGTGTTCCAAATTATTTTTAACATACAAGAAATAGTAGTTGTCCAAACTTGGTCACTAAAGTGGCACTTTTTAACAAACATACAAGTTATGTTTTATTTTTACTCAAATAATCAAATTTAACATGAACTAGTTTCCATCATGAGCACATAACCATACTAACATACATGTTTGCTAGCAAGTCATACAACAACCAAATCAAGACTTATCATGAACACAACATGTGACATATAAATATGAAGATTTATAGAAAAATAAGCAAAGAAAGTAAGTTTCCTCACTTAAAGTTTTCCGGATCGGTAAAGGACTTGATGGGTTGTTGATTTAGCTTCCAAGTTTAACTCCTAACCCAACCTTGATCTTGAATTTGAAAGGAATGGTGATGAAGGAACAAGTGGCTTGTCATGGAATTTGACAAGAAAAACTAGTAGTTAGATTTTGTGTTCATGAAAGATTAGAAAGAAATAATGAAAGAAGAATGATGAAATGAGAGTTGTTGATGGATTACCATGATCAAAGGAGTGATTATAAGCTAGAATGTGTGGTGGTTGATAGTGGAAAAGTGGTGGTTGGCGGTGGTTTATAGAGGGCCGAGAGATAGAGAGAGACTAGAGAGAAGGGTGTGTTTGTTTCTTAAAATGGTGAAGAGTGAAATGAAATGGTTAAGTGTTATAAAGAGATGGTGGCTAGGTGGACTTGGGTTCGGTTTTAAGTGAGCCGAGAGGGGGCTCGGGTTTGGTTCCTAGACGAGAACAAAGAAGAAAAAGAGGAGAAAGGGTGAACCAATGGCTTGAGTACTTGAGTCTCCTTGTGTTCAAGTGCTTGAGGAATGAAACAAAGTCGGTGTTTGTGGGTGAGGTTGGGCCGGCCAAAGAGAAGAGAGGGAGGAGGTTTGGGAGACAATTTTTGTCTCATGCAAATGGTTAATGGTTTTAACCTTTGGTTTAAGCCACCTAATGTACTAACTAGACAAAGTTGTCTAGTGATTAGGCACTTTGTTGTGGCATCTAGGAACAAGGATCATAGGCATGTGATTAAAAGAGAAATATCTAGTAACTAATGCTTAGGGAGTTTGGTTGAATTCAAATGGGAGGATGGGAGGTGTGAACTGGAAAGAAAAAGGGAAAGGGGAGGGGAGCCGTGGGCTCGAACCCGGGAAAGAAGAGAAGAATGAATGGGCTAGGTGGCCCAAACCGAAAAGAAAGAAGAAGAGTGGGCCGAGCGTCGGCTGCGCCGTCGGGCCGAAGAAGAAACGGGCCGGGGTAGGCCGAGAGGAAAGAAGAAAAGAAAAAGAAAAAGAAATGGGCCGGTAGGCCCATTGGGCTCACTGGGCTGAACCGGGTCTCGGTTCGGGTCGGGTTGAGTCCGGGTCGATCCAACGAGTCCAACGACACTTTGTTTGGGTCGAAACGATAAATGGATAGAAAGTCAGTTTTTGGCTCGATCTCGATTGATTTATATATTCATATAAATCGATAAAATAAATAAGTGTCGGGTTTAATTAGAAATGTCACAAGTCTTGATTTGTTTGATGTTTGATTATGGACATTGAGGTACTAATGTTTAGATTTACAAGTCTCGCTCAACATGAGCGTTTATTGTTTGGCTATTTTGGCGATATTGTTTAATGTTTTGTTTTAGACGAGAATAGTTTTAGGAATAAAACTAATAATTGTTTGTCTCGAATTGTCGTTTGAATAACGACGTGTTTGAAATACATTGGGCACAACGTAATAGTTTAGGAAAATATAAAATATTCATTTTATATTTAGCTTTCACAAAACAATGTTTATGAATTTCTTATTATTGAAGTTCCATTTCGAATAGTTGTGGAACTTTGATTGATTTCCATTACGGGTAAATGTTGTCGGACCTAGATTGTCTATGTGTGCACGTAAAGTCATCTAATTTAAACAAATCAGCCTAATGCACATAGAATCATAGTTAATTGCACATAATTATAATATTAATGTATACCTGGAAAGTACGAGTTGTCACATACTCCCCCGGTTAGAGAAATTCTGTTCCGAAATTTAGTCTTGACCACCAGGGTTGTCAGCATTGGCGAATAGATACGGATACTTCTCACGCATTTGATCTTCTCGTTCCCACGTATATTCTGGACCTCGGCGTGAGTTCCAACGGATCTTTACGATGGGAATACGGCTTTTCTTCAATTTTTTGATTTCACGATCGCAGATTTCAGCAGGGGTCTCAATGAAGTGTAAACGATCGTCAATCTCGATTTCGTCCAAGGGGATAATGACAGATTCGTCAGACAAGCACTTTTTCAAGTTTACTGACGTGGAACACGTCATGAACTTTACTAAGTTCGGGAGGCAACTGAAGATGGTATGCTACTGGTCCAATCTCCTCGATGATTTCAAAAGGACCAATGTAGCGAGGGTTAAGCTTTCCACGCTTTCCGAAACGAATAACACCTTTCCAAGGTGCTACTTTTAGCACGACACGATCTCCTTTGAAGAACTTCAATGGTTTGCGTCGGTTGTCAGCGTAACTCTTCTGTCGATCGCGGTCGGCTTTCAAACAGTTGTGAATCTGGGTGATTTTCTCAGAAGTTTCATGCACTAGCTCGGGACCTGTGAGTTGGCTGTCACCAACTTCAGTCCAACAAAGTGGTGAACGACACTTTCTTCCATACAAAGCTTCGAAAGGGGCGGCTTGAATACTAGTGTGATAGCTATTGTTATACGAAAACTCAACTAACGGCAAATGTTCGTCCCAACTGTTACCGAAATCGATGATACAAGCACGAAGCATGTCTTCGAGAGTCTGAATGGTTCTTTCACTTTGGCCATCAGTTTGGGGGTGATATGTTGTACTCATATCAAGGAAAGTACCCAAAGCTTTCTGAAGGGTTTGCCAAATTCGGCCGGTGAAACGACTATCTCGATCAGAGATGATAGAAATAGGTACTCCATGACGAGACACAATTTCCTTCATGTAAATTTTGGCAAGTTGTTCAGTGGTGTAGGATTCCTAAATGGGCAGGAAATGAGCGGATTTAGTCAGACGATCAACGATAACCCAAATGGCATCATTTCTGGCTCGAGTCTTTGGCAACTTGGTAATGAAATCATGGAAATTCCTTCCCATTTCCACTCTGGGATTATGGGTTGAACGAGTAAACTAGAGGGTTTTTGGTATTCAGCTTTGACCTTCGCGCAAGTCAAACACTTACCAACGTATGTAGCGATTTCAGCCTTCATGTTAGGCCACCAATACAACTCTTTCAAACCATGGTACATCTTATCAGAACCAGGATGGATTGAATACCTAGACTTATGAGCTTTATCTAAGTCTAATTTCTTCACTGAACCGAAATTTGGTAACCACAATCTTTCCATGAAATAATAAGCTTCGTCAGATTTCTTGACTAATTTCTTTTCCATTCCACGTAAGCCTTCATTAGGGATATTTTCATCCTTGAGGGCTTCGACTTGGACATCACGAACGAGAGAGGTGAGATTAGATTGGATAGTCAATCTGAGAGCACGTACACAGAGAGGTTTCACTCGGTCTTTTCTGCTTAATTTGTCGGCGACAACATTAGCTTTACCTGGGTGGTAACGGATTTCACAATCATAATCGTTGAGTAACTCAATCCAACGTCGTTGTCTCATGTTCAACTCTTTCTGATTGAATATGTGTTGAAGACTCTTATGGTTGTATAGCGTAAACTTTGTACCGTAAAGGTAATGTCTCCAAATCTTTAGAGCGAAAACAACGGCTCCAAGCTCAAGATCATGAGTCGAGTAATTCCTTTTGTGAATCTTCAACTGTCGTGAGGCATAAGCAATGACCTTGTCTCGTTGCATAAGTACACATCCTAGACCTTGACGGGATGCGTCACAGTATACCACGAAATCATTTGTTCCTTCGGGTAAGGACAAAATTGGTGCATTGCATAACTTTTGCTTCAGAAATTGAAAGGCGGTTTCGGCTTTAGAATCCCAGACAAATTTCTTGTCTTTCTGGGTGAGAGCAGTCAAAGGCTGGGCTATCTTTGAAAAGTTCTCGATAAATCTTTGATAATAGCCAGCGATTCCTAAGAATTGACGAATTTCAGTTGGAGTAGTAGGTGCACTCCAATCTTTAATTGCTTCAATCTTAGAAGGGTCGACATGAATTCCTTTCTCATTAACTACATGACCTAAGAATTGTACTTCTCGAAGCCATAAGTCGCACTTCGAGAATTTCGCGTACAACTTCTCATTCTTGAGTAATTCCAAGATAAGTTTTAAGTGTTGTTCATGTTCCTCTTTACTACGGGAGTAGATCAAGATATCGTCTATGAACACAATCACAAACTTTTCTAAGTATGGCTTACACACATGATTCATCAAATCCATGAATACGACGGGTGCGTTTGTTAAGCCAAATGGCATTACTAGAAATTCATAGTGACCATAGCGGGTTCTAAAAGCAGTCTTGGGAATATCTTCTTCACGAACTCTCAACTGGTGATAACCGGGTCGTAGATCAATCTTTGAATAATAGCTTGATCCTTGAAGTTGGTCGAATAGGTCGTTGATCCTTGGAAGTGGATAACGATTCTTCACATTTAATTTGTTTAGTTCGCGATAGTCGATACACATGCGAAATGATCCATCCTTCTTTTTGACGAAAGAACAGGTGCACCCCAGGGGGAGCAACTGGGTCGAATGAATCCTTTATCCAATAATTCTTGCAACTGGTTGGATAATTCCTGCATTTCAGAAGGGACGAGACGATCGGGAGAACGGGCTACAGGTGCAGCACCTGGAACAAGATCAATTTGGAATTCTATTTGCCTGGCTGGCGGCAGTCCTGGTAAGTCTTCAGGAAATACTTCAGGAAAGTCACAGGCGATTGGAACGTCCTTCAGCATTTTCTCTTTTGATTCCTTACCAACGACATGTGCTAGAATAGCATGATAACCTTTACGAAGGTATCGGCGTGTCTTCATACAAGATATGATATCTATCTTGGTTCCACTCTTTTCACCTTGAATGATTAGAGTTTCGCCATTCTCCAGCGGGATTTTGACTTGCTTAAGATGATAGATGATTTCCGCACGATTCTTCGATAACCAGTCCATGCCAATTACGATATGAAAACTTCCCAATTCGACGGGCAGCAAGTCAATGTTAAACGAATGGTCAGAAAGGCGTAGGGAACAATCTTGGAAAACCTTGTCAGTTTCGATTAGACTACCATCTGCTAGTTCTACGGTGTACTTAGTGTCTAAGGCACATGGGTTGATTTTAAGTAATGGGAAAAAATCGGTAGACACAAAGCTTTTCTCCGCTCCGGTATCAAACAAAACAGAGGCATAATAATTGTTAAGGATGAACGTACCGGTGACAGTATTTGGGTCCTGCCGGGCTTCTCCAGCGTTCATCACGAAGGCTCTTCCACGGGCAGTTCCAACAGCTTGATTTTTCTTTGTACATTGGTTCTTCATGTGTCCAACAGCTCCACAGCCATAACAGGTGCGGGATGGACAGTCTCTGGCAATGTGACCTTTGGCCTTGCCGTTGTTGCAATAGACGTTACTGCAATCCAGGGTATGATGAAGGTTACACTTTGAGCACAGTGGTTGATTTCCTGTGTAGCCAGATTTCCTTGGTTCTTGAACAGAAGCAGAAGCAACAAAGATTTGACTGGTTCAGGGGCTTTTTCGGGTTGTTTCTCGGATCGCTTCTCATAATTCTTTTTACCGAAATGACCGCGTTTACGTTTACGGTCAAACTTCTTCCCAATTGAAGAAGACGGTGAGCAGACATCAACAACAGGTTTGGAAGGATCAAAAGTCTTCCTAGAAAAGGAAACACCTTGGCGCATAGCCTGGTAGGTCAGACTATGTGCCAAACGAATGGCGGCTTGCAGAGTGGTTGGGTTGGAAGACAATACATTCCCTTGAATGTTGGGTGCTAAACCCCAAATGTAATGCTCGATCTTCTTGTATGGTGGAGTCACCATTGCGGAACAGAGATGAGCAAGTTCATGAAATCTCTTGGTGTATCCAGCAATATCAGATCCATTCATGGTGAGTCCCCAGAACTCAACTTCCAAACGTTGAAGTTCCTGTTGCGTGCAGTATTCATCTCTCAGTAGTTGTTTCAATTCTTCCCAAGGCATAGCGTGTGATTGGTCAGTTCCGACGGTTTCGGCATGCGAATTCCGTCATGAGAGAGCACCATCAATGAATGTGCAAGCAGCAAATTTGACCTTAGAGTGGTCGGGACAGTTACTGATACGGAAGACAGATTCAGTCTTTTCGAACCAGCGAATAAGACCAACAGCACCTTCGGTACCTTTGAAATTGATAGGTTTACAATTCATGAAGTCCTTATAGGTACATTCACGGACACCTAAAACGTTAGACAAAACCTTGAAAACAATTCGGGGGAATTTATATTCTCGGATTTCCAACATTTATCGAAGGTCTTACCACCAGGAGCACCTTCACCATGGCCTCCGGTGCCGCGATTTGCTTCGTTAGCAGCGATGGCATCAGCAATACGTTGGGAAACTAAGGCCTCGACTTGTTCAGCGTTCAGTGGTGCGGGTGGAGGTGAATCAGCTCGACTGGTTCGCGGGCGTCCTCGGCGTCCAGACATGTTTTTCTTAATTTCACGAATGTAAACAAGAAATATAATTAGACAATATATGACAATATATAGTCTACATATCTATAATGAACAACCATACATGCACAACAACCATAACAACCATGCATCCATAAGAAGCTACAATGAAAGTAATACAACCATAGTTAATTAATATTCGAAAACATACATCATGACAAACATTATAATTCAAGTACGAACATACCATAATTGTTTCAAAAGTCGGAGGCGCAGCTCCATCTGCCAAAATACAACATAGTATTCATACATTAACTAAACATGATACGAATGCATCACTAGGTAGTACCACTAGTACGGGCCTCTGGGAAATGGTTGTAGTGGCGACATGAAGAACAATCCGGCAACCTGGCTGAGTGAAGCCATGAACGTCTGAAATATCCTCATCGTATCCTCCATAGCCTGCATGCGCATCTGGAGCATCTCCACGGTCAACATCATGGTAGTGGTCGAGTCAGAAACATCAGTAAGGTTCGCGTGCAGAGAATCCATAGCAAAACCGGTAGCGACGGCATGATCCTCGATGGAAGTCAGGCGTGTCTCAAGAGTCTGGATGGTGTGATGAGACAACAATGAACGAAGCTCAACTATGACTCGACGAATGGCATCATCATGTGTAACACCCCAACCCGAGTAGGGCTGACGTGTCACTCATACAGTAAACAGAGATAGCAACAATCCAAAAATACTTAGTAAAATACTTAAAATCCAAAAATCCAGGTTTTTAAACGAAAACATGTCGAGTTCCAAGAAAGAAAATAAGTTAAAATAAATAAAGTTTTAAGAAACTCTTCCACTTTTCTCTCCTAATCAGTTTTACTCTCTCTTGATCTCTTTCCCCTTATCCCCAGAAGTACCTGTCATAAAATAAAGAAGACACAAGAAAAGGAAACGGCTGAGCCAAAAATTGCTCAGTAACGGTGAAACAATAGCAGTACAATGTCACAATGAGGATAAAACAAATATACGACTCAGAAGAAATAAATGAGACGTATCAATAAGGAAATACCCATTCGAGCCAGTAACACTAACAGTAACAATATGTACATTGGCTGCAGCCCTAATGTACCAGTAATGTGATATGGGAGTGTGGGCACACACACCTAACCAATTCACCAAATAACAGTAATTTTCCTAGGATCGATCCATACGCCTCTAATTAACTAACTAGTGCAGCAACTTAGCACATCATTAACTACTTCGAGACGCCGTGGCTAATCGCTCCGCCACAGATAGAGCACGTCAAAAGGTGCCACAATTGACGCCCTATGGTCCCCATAGGTGGATATGCTCGGGTATTGAGGCCAAATAAAACGGTCACATATGCAAGTAAATATATAAAAGTCTCTATAACCTTAACTCTAAGGTTTTCTAACGATGTCCAAATATAATGGGAACATGCGATAATGAGTACAAAGGGATCTATCCTATCGCATGTAAACAATTTCAATAAAACAGTACGGTGCAATGTAACGATATACAATGAAAATGGTATGACACTAATCATTCGATAAGGCAAATTCAATAATTCCACTTTGAAGCAATGAATTACGAACTCAACAAAAACAAATAAAGAAGCTACGAGGGAAGGGTCGAAAAACCGCACCTTAGCTTACAATCAAATAAAATAGCGCTATGCCGGTGTCAAATATCTCGAGGACCTACAATTATTTGTTTATTTATTTGTAATTTAGCTTTATTTGAACACTATATATTAATTAATTAGAACCCATCATGTTTAAAATTAGTTATTGACTTTAGAATCAAAACTTCGGAACATCCAAACATTTTTGTAGAAATATGTAAAAAGAATAGAAGCCTTACTAAAACCCATTTGTTTACTTCTCCTCTTGATCAAAATAGTGTAGTAACGTGGGATTGTCAGATTGTGGTGATTCAAATTCAACCAAAAGAAAAACATTACCTTTCTAGTGAGGTGTGTATTGGATCGTACAACAAAGACAAGGTTTAAAGTTTTTCATACATTATTATCATTTTCTTCCCAACGTTAATATGAAGGCTCTTCCATTATATTAATTTGGAACCAACTGAACATGGCAAGAAAATAAGATGAACGGTCAGGTTTATATCGGTACCTTAAGCAGATCGATGATAGCAGAGTCAGTTAGGTGGGCTTGCAATTTCCCAAACGAAACGTACCGAAACACTACGAAGAAAGCGTTGTGATAGAATTGCCTATTAAGGGAATAAACAGACTTCAGATCAGAATTCATAGCATGCGAAACCAAAACAAAGCAAAACTTTTTATGGTACCTGGGTCGTGAATTAGAGACTTGCGAGGTGACAAAACAAAGCAAGGTCTTAATTACGGGGTGACGGTGCTGCAACAGCGGCTAGACGATCGCTCAAAAGCGTGCCAAACTGGTAACGAACAATCATACGTATCAAATTGATAAGCAGGTATGTGAAGTACTATAATTTCGACAAGCGGGTCGGATACTCCGATGTTACCTCAATGTTCAACCGAATGAAGTGGCGGTGCTGCAACGGGACGACTTCCGTAACGATCCAAAATCCAATTTGTTCCTTCGCCAATTGTAGATGGTGGTCTAGTGCGGCGGCGGACTGCGGAAACTGGATGCGACAGGTTTGGCGGTGGTGTGATATAGGAAACGAGAGGTGACAGATGAAGGTTTTAAATGGTGGGTTCAATTTAGGGTTGAGTGGTTATAAATCTTGAACGATTTCCGTGGATAATCTTAGTCGAAATCCCGGCTTCTCGGTGAGTTCGTTAGAAGAGATATGATGGAGAAGTTTGGGTCTGATTTTGACCGTGGAAGTCAAATTGGACATTTGTAAATAAATCTTGTGATATTCTCGTGCAGATGGCATTCAAAATTTGCAATTTAATTTCCTATTTTTTTTCTTTCTCGAGCTATTATTATTGTTTTTTTTTTTCCATTTATATAATTTATTATCGGGTATTTCAACTCTTCCCCTCTAAAAATTAATTTCGTCCTCGAAATTCTAATCCGGACATAGCAAGAATCTTATTTGACATATTAGACAATTGCAATATCCTAATTAAGCACATAGGATTTCAAAAGCAAAACAGACACTAGCAATCATTTGCATACGACATACCTTAGTTTTCAAATAAAGCAGGATACTGCGAGCGAATCATTTGTTCTGTCTCCCACGTCGCTTCACGCTCAGAATGATTTTTCCATAGAATTTTAACGAACGGTATAGATTTACGTCTCATGACTCGTTCTTGACGATCAAGAATAGCTTCAGGTTCCTCCTCATAAGAAAGATCATCATGAATCATGTGCAAAGGATAGTTGACGATGTGCAACGGATGATAATTGTATCCCCTTAACAGAGATACATGAAAGACGTTATGAACGTGAGAAAGTTGTGGCGGTAACGCCAGACGGTATGAGAGTTCTCCAACTCTTTCGAGGATTTCAAACGGACCGATATAACGCGGACTAAGCTTTCCTTTTATACCAAAACGACGCACACCACGACATTGTGAGACTTTAAGAAAAACATGATCCCCCTCCTTAAATTCCAAGGCGCGACGATGCTGATCGGCATAACTCTTTTGTCTGGTCTGAGCCTCTTTCAACTTTTCTCGAGCAACGGCTACTTTATCATTGGTGATCGCAACAAGCTCTGGGCCTTCAATTATCTTCTCTCCTACCTCGTACCAACATGTAGGAGATCTACATTTTCGACCATAAAGAAGTTCGAACGGAGCCATATCTATACTGGCCTGCCAGCTATTATTATAAGAGAATTCGACTAGGCATAAATACTCATCCCAGTTTCCATTCCACTCAAGTGCACACGCTCTGAGCATATCCTCTAAAGTCTGAATAGTGCGTTCAGACTGACCGTCAGTCTGCGGATGGAAGGCCGTGCTAAACCTTATTTTTGTACCCCAAGATTTTTGTAGTCCTTTCCAAAATCGTGACGTAAAGCGAGGATCTCTGTCACAAACAATAGAAGATGGAGTGCCGTGAAGCCGAACTATATTTTCAAGAAATATCTGCGATAATCTGCTAACTGAGTAACCCTGCTGAAAAGGTATGAAATGAGCAGACTTCGTGAGTCTGTCCACTACAACCCAAATGGCGTCATTCTTCTTGAAAGTCTTTGGTAAACTTGTGACGAAATCCATAGAGATATCGTCCCATTTCCACACTGGGATGTCTAAGGGTTGCAACATTCCACTGGCCCTCTTATGCTCGATCTTTACTTGTTGACATGTTAAACAGTGAGCCACATATTTAGCTACGTCTTCCTTCATACCGCTCCACCAAAAATTCTGCTTCAAGTCTCTGTACATCTTGGTGGATCCTGGGTGGATAGAAAATGGAGAACTGTGTGCTTCAGCTAATAATGATTCCCGAAGAGTATGATCGTCTGGAACACATAACCTCTTTCCACACCAGATGACTCCTTGTTCGTCTACTCGAAATTCAGATTGCTTTCCTACTTCCAGGTTTTGCAATATCGCCCAAAGTTCACCATCATGCTGTTGGGCTTCCTTTATGCGTCCAATAAGGTCCGACTCAATCCTTAATTTAGCTAGATAACCATCAGACTTATTGAACTGTAACCCAATTCCCATTTTGTCTAAGTCTGATAATATCTGAGGTTGGATGTTAAGGCATGCCAACCCGCCTGAATTTTTCCTGCTTAAAGCATCTGCCACCACGTTCGCCTTACCAGGGTGGTACTGAATGTTGGCGTCATAATCCTTAAGGAGTTCTAACCATCGTCTCTGCCTCATATTCAGTTCTTTCTGTGTGAAAATGTACTTGAGGCTCTTATGATCGGTGAAAATGTCGCATGTCTCGCCATACAAATAATGTCTCCATATCTTGAGTGCGAAAACAACAGCTGCGAGCTCTAGATCATGCGTTGGGTAGTTTACCTCATAAGGTTTAAGTTGTCGCGAAGCGTAGGCAATGACTTTACCATGTTGCATGAAGACACAACCTAACCCTTTCTTTGAGGCGTCACTATAAATCTGAAATCCGCCTGAACCTGAAGGGAGAGTAAGAATAGGGGCAGACACCAATCTCTTTTTCAGCTCTTCGAAGCTCTTTTCTCTTTCGTCATTCCAGACAAACTTTACCCCTTTTCTCATAAGCTGAGTGAGAGGTAATGCCAAGATGGAGAATCCTTCAACGAAACGTCGGTAATAACCTGCGAGACCGAGAAAGCTTCTTACTTCAGTAACTGTGGTCGGTCTGAGGCCATTTAGTGATAGCTTCCACCTTTGACGGATCCATAGTGATACCCTTAGCAGACACAATGTGGCCTAGAAATGCTACTTCTTCTAACCAAAAGTCGCATTTAGAAAACTTTGCATATAACTTTCTCTCGCGCAAGATCTGCAAAACGGTGCGAAGGTGGTCTTCGTGCTCTTCTCTGCTTTTAGAAAATACCAGAATATCATCAATACACACGATCACGAAACGGTCCAGATACTCGTGAAATACTCTGTTCATAAGGTCCATAAAGACAGCTGGAGCATTTGTCAAACCAAACGGCATGACTAGAAACTCGTAGTGGCCATAACGTGTTCGAAATGCTGTCTTAGAAATATCTTCATCTCTGACCCTCAGCTGATGGTAACCTGATCGGAGATCTATCTTTGAAAAGAACTTTGCTCCCCGAAGTTGGTCGAAGAGGTCGTCTATACGCGGTAACGGATATCGGTTTCGGATGGTGATTTTATTGAGCTCTCGATAATCGATGCAAAGCCGCATACTACCATCCTTCTTCTTCACGAATAATACTGGCGCTCCCCACGGTGAAACACTAGGTCGAATGAATCCGAGTTCTAATAATCCTTGCAACTGCTCTTTTAACTCCTTTAATTCCATTGGGGCCATACGATAGGGTGCCTTAGAGATAGGTTCAGATCCAGGAATCAAGTCAATGGTGAACTCCACTTCACGTTCAGGTGGTATCCCTGGTAGTTCTTCTGGGAAGACATCAGAATAATCTCGGACTACAGGGAAGTCTTCAATGCGAGGTGAATCCATCGAAATATCCTTGATGGAGGCTAAGAAACTTTCACAACCGTGTGATAAAAACTTTTGAGCCTTAAGCGCAGAAATAATCTTGATGGACTTTCGAGGCTGAGTCCCTTGGTAAACGAACTCAGGATGCTGAATATCACCGAAGATAACACGTCTAGTGTGACAGTCGATGGTCGCTCGATGCATAGCTAACCAGTCCATACCTAGAATGACGTCGAAGTCTCCCACTTGCATGGGAAGAAGATTGGCTTTACGAACAATATTTCCAATCACTAACGGACAATCTCTATACACATGAGTAATAACCGAAGAATTTCCCATGGGCGAGGAAATAACAATGGCAGGGTGCAACGGAGAGGGCATGATTTTGAGACGCTTAGCAAATGCTTGTGAAACTACCGAATGGGTTGCCCCGGTATCAAATAACACATATACGTGACGTTCAGCAAGACAAATAACACCCAAAACAGTACCTAGTCGTGGATAACTAATGAGATACAGAAAGATTATAGGAAAACAGGATAACGAACATGCAAATCATGATTATTGAGAATGAGGAACATTACAAAGTGTACCTGGGGTATTAGCAGCTTCTCCAGCAGTCATTGTGAACACTCGTCCTCCAGCAGGTGGCGCATTAGCTCCTCTAGGATTTCCTTCAGCTCGGTCATTATTTTTGGGGCAGTTTCTGATCATGTGCCCCATCTCTCCACAGCGAAGACAGGCTCCTGAAACTCGACGACAAACACCTGGATGGTGTTTGTTACAATGGTTGCACATAGGATGTTGTGTAAGAGTAGGATTTCCCCTCTGGTTCAAGGGTTGAGCATTGATAGGCTGCTGGTACGGTTTATTCTGGCTCTGGTTTTGATTCTTACCCTTCCATGATTTGGAATTATTTCCCTGAGTACGACGTTCATTTGAGTTTGGAGTAGGGCCCTGAGATGATGACTGACTGGAAGACTGAACACGATTTCCATCTCTATCTCTCTTCTTACTATCCGAACGGCTTAGAAATTCCGTTCTCTCCATATCCACTCTCTTAGCAGCCTTAACAACATCAGCAACATTCGCAAATGTCGAATGTATGATTGCCCTTCGAATTCGATCACATACAGCCCATTGGTATTTCTCCGCTTGTTCCTCTGCCGTGCCAGCAGAAGCCCCAAGGAACCCAGTAAGTCTATAAAAACGATCGGTGAAATCTGCAAGTGACTCATCACTCTGTTGACGAATATTAGAGTATTCGCGTTTGTAAGCCCCCAAATCAACATTTGAAAAGTATTTGTCGAAAAAGATCTCACAGAAGTTAGCCCAAGTTAATGTCTCTGCAAACTGCTCTCCACCTCTTTCTTGTAAGACCGATTCCCACCAGTTGTGGGCATCCTCCTCTAGCTTATATGTAGCCAACCGAGTCTTGTACTGGTCTTCAATCCCGAGTACCCTAAAGATTTTCTCGATGTGAGAGATCCAATCCTTGGCCACAGATGGAGTTGATGCTTTGGTAAAAGTTCTAGGCTTCTGTTTCTGAAATTCTCTCAGCCAAAAGTGTATTCCATTTGGATTTGCATCAGGGTTCGGGTTCGGATTCGGGTTCGGATTCGGGTTCGGATTCGGATTCGGGTTCGGATTCGGGTTCGGATTCGGATTCGGGTTCGGGTTCGGATTCGGGTTCGGATTCGGGTTCGGGTTCGGGTTCGGATTCGGATTCGCATTCTGCACCGCATTCACTATGGCAGGTAACATCGCAGTAAGGGCTTGATTGATCGCAGCCATGAGCTCAGGATTAGGCTGACCTGATCCATTACGAGTAGAGCGACGGGGAGGCATCTAGAAGAAATAATATATCCAATTTATTCAGAGCAAAACAGAGCATAAGATCAAGTCATAAAACAATGAAAATAATTCCTAACCCAACGTCTACCCAATCCTCACATGACTTTTAATTAGTTTAAGTTTTCTACAGGAAAGAGCCGAAGCTCTGATACCATAATTGTAACACCCCAACCCGAGTAGGGCTGACGTGTCACTCATACAGTAAACAGAGATAGCAACAATCCAAAAATACTTAGTAAAATACTTAAAATCCAAAAATCCAGGTTTTTAAACGAAAACATGTTGAGTTCCAAGAAAGAAAATAAGTTAAAATAAATAAAGTTTTAAGAAACTCTTCCACTTTTCTCTCCTAAGCAGTTTTACTCTCTCTTGATCTCTTTCCCCTTATCCCCAGAAGTACCTGTCATAAAATAAAGAAGACACAAGAAAAGGAAACGGCTGAGCCAAAAATTGCTCAGTAACGGTGAAACAATAGCAGTACAATGTCACAATGAGGATAAAACAAATATACGACTCAGAAGAAATAAATGAGACGTATCAATAAGAAAATACCCATTCGAGCCAGTAACACTAACAGTAACAATATGTACATTGGCTGCAGCCCTAATGTACCAGTAATGTGATATGGGAGTGTGGGCACACACACCTAACCAATTCACCAAATAACAGTAATTTTCCTAGGATCGATCCATACGCCTCTAATTAACTAACTAGTGCAGCAACTTAGCACATCATTAACTACTTCGAGACGCCGTGGCTAATCGCTCCGCCACAGATAGAGCACGTCAAAAGGTGCCACAATTGACGCCCTATGGTCCCCATAGGTGGATATGCTCGGGTATTGAGGCCAAATAAAACGGTCACATATGCAAGTAAATATATAAAAGTCTCTATAACCTTAACTCTAAGGTTTGTAACGATGTCCAAATATAATGGGAACATGCGATAATGAGTACAAAGGGATCTATCCTATCGCATGTAAACAATTTCAATAAAACAGTACGGTGCAATGTAACGATATACAATGAAAATGGTATGACACTAATCATTCGATAAGGCAAATTCAATAATTCCACTTTGAAGCAATGAATTACGAACTCAACAAAAACAAATAAAGAAGCTACGAGGGAAGGGTCGAAAAACCGCACCTTAGCTTACAATCAAATAAAATAGCGCTATGCCGGTGTCAAATATCTCGAGGACCTACAATTATTTGTTTATTTATTTGTAATTTAGCTTTATTTGAACACTATATATTAATTAATTAGAACCCATCATGTTTAAAATTAGTTATTGACTTTAGAATCAAAACTTCGGAACATCCAAATATTTTTGTAGAAATATGTAAAAAGAATAGAAGCCTTACTAAAACCCATTTGTTTACTTCTCCTCTTGATCAAAATAGTGTAGTAACGTGGGATTGTCAGATTGTGGTGATTCAAATTCAACCAAAAGAAAAACATTACCTTTCTAGTGAGGTGTGTATTGGATCGTACAACAAAGACAAGGTTTAAAGTTTTTCATACATTATTATCATTTTCTTCCCAACGTTAATATGAAGGCTCTTCCATTATATTAATTTGGAACCAACTGAACATAGCAAGAAAATAAGATGAACGGTCAGGTTTATATCGGTACCTTAAGCAGATCGATGATAGCAGAGTCAGTTAGGTGGGCTTGCAATTTCCCAAACGAAACGTACCGAAACACTACGAAGAAAGCGTTGTGATAGAATTGCCTATTAAGGGAATAAACAGACTTCGGATCAGAATTCATAGCATGCGAAACCAAAACAAAGCAAAACTTTTTATGGTACCTGGGTCGTGAATTAGAGACTTGCGAGGTGACAAAACAAAGCAAGGTCTTAATTACGGGGTGACGGTGCTGCAACAGCGGCTAGACGATCGCTCAAAAGCGTGCCAAACTGGTAACGAACAATCATACGTATCAAATTGATAAGCAGGTATGTGAAGTACTATAATTTCGACAAGCGGGTCGGATACTCCGATGTTACCTCAATGTTCAACCGAATGAAGTGGCGGTGCTGCAACGGGACGACTTCCGTAACGATCCACAATCCAATTTGTTCCTTCGCCAATTGTAGATGGTGGTCTAGTGCGGCGGCGGACTGCGGAAACTGGATGCGACAGGTTTGGCGGTGGTGTGATATAGGAAACGAGAGGTGACAGATGAAGGTTTTAAATGGTGGGTTCAATTTAGGGTTGAGTGGTTATAAATCTTGAACGATTTCCGTGGATAATCTTAGTCGAAATCCCGGCTTCTCAGTGAGTTCGTTAGAAGAGATATGATGGAGAAGTTTGGGTCTGATTTTGACCGTGGAAGTCAAATTGGACATTTGTAAATAAATCTTGTGATATTCTCGTGCAGATGGCATTCAAAATTTGCAATTTCATTTCCTATTTTTTTTCTTTCTCGAGCTATTATTATTGTTTTTTTTTTCTTTTCCATTTATATAATTTATTATCGGGTATTTCATCATGCCCAGACAAACGTGACTGAATGGAGAGGAGTTCAGGAAAAAGGACAGATTTACCATCATAGATGGGTGCAGTACGAGCAGCTGCATAAGCGGACAACTCTCCTACCTCATGGACAGACGAAACAAATAGTGGCTCAAGGACAGATGAAACAGTGGGCGGCTCAGAAACGCACTGCCTTTTGGGGGCAGGCTCACCAGCAGGGGCAGTGGACCTAGGGGGAGTGCGAATGACAGATTTCCTAGGTGTATGCTTTAACCTATGACCACCTTGAGCAAGACTGTAGAGACGGTGAGACGGTGCAGGGGTAGATGAAGGGTCAAGAACTCGTGCAGGAGGGTGAGATACAGGAGGGTCAGGGACAAAACAATGGGGTCAGGAACTGACATCACAGCGACGGGAGGGTAGAATGTAGCGGGGATAGTCTCCTCGGGCTCATCCTCGTAGAACTCGTCATCTGACGTAATCGGATCCCAGTTTTCCTTCGTAGTGTCAACCCGAGTCGAATGGTCGGGGAAAGGTGCAGTCTCTGGGACAGTTGAAGACGGCGTGTAGTCTGGCGACCTAGGCACATCATCAGGTGAAGACGGAGTATAGTCTGGCTCTGGCTCAGAGTCAGAAGGTATCACAATGATTTCCTCGTTTGCCATGCTGTGACAATTCCAAGTTACAACAATATTATATATAATACTTATGTTAGGCAATCAACTAAGAGAAAGCACATTGGTTTGCAAGTTGGCACACATACAAGGTAATGCATGAATGCACACACACAAATGAATGATGCAGAGCTTATGTTATAGACTAGGTGCAGACCGATGCATCCTAATTCACTATAACCATGGCTCTGATACCACGTCTGTCACACCCCGAGAAATTAACTGAATGTGGGCATGTGACTGATTTGGCATCATGGCCATGGTTATGAATGATGACGTCTAATGAACATTTAATTTAACCATTATCTTCTGAAAATATAAGTTTAAAACATTTATTTAAACATCTAAAACCGTAGCAGCGGAATTATAGTAGTGGTTACATGATAAGTTTTCCAAAAGACATAGTCATGAGATTTATAAACATAACTACCCTAAGGCGTAATGCGTCTAAATCTCCAAAATGAAATGCATGAACACACGGCAGGCAGACCATGATATGACAAGCAGGATCGGAACAGAAAAACATGGAGTTGCAGTCTCTAATCACCTGAGAATTCAAGAATTTAAAAAGTCAACAGAATTGTTGGTGAGTTCACAGGTTTTATGACACTAGAACTGTTGGAATTTATGTTTGAAAATGTTTAATCTGTCAGAATATTAGTTTATTTGACACTCTTGTTGTAAAGATTAATCATGAACCTTGAATTCAAAACTAACTGTTTACCCACTCCTGGTATCCTTCCCCAAGAACACCGAATGACCAGAATAACAAATTTACCCCTTGACTATAACCGTGGAGTCATGACTGGAGCGACCAAGTCAGGGCAGGGTTGTCAACCCAAATAGATCTACTCACAAGATATCGTTTCGAATGAACTAATTGAACTCAATTAATAGTGGGACTTAGGCATATAACATGAATCAACATGAATACACAGTTTGGGGATATGAAAAGAACATGCAATCAATACTTCTTACAGTTATCATAATATCTGAAAAAAATGAAATTGAAAAGTAATCATTGAATTCTCCCCCATGTTAGAAAACAGAAATGTAAAAGGGGCCGTGAAGACTCACATGTTTGAAGATGGATGACAGATATGATTGGTTGAACTTAGCCTAGCAAACGTCTACAAAGTAATGTTATGACGTATTAGGGTTTGGCTATCTTGAGTTAGTGAATACGTCACTCAATGTTCAAGGTTAAGTCTTGACTGTTATTACCCGATGACAGTGATGGAAATCCTAGGACATTATTTATTGGCTAATAAATAATAATGAAGTTGGTGGAATTTATTACCTATTTGAATAAATAAATAATAATTAGAGTTTTCGCGTTTGAAAAATAAATATTGAATAATATGGATTATTTTTCTTTAAACATTAGGAGAATTACAAATGTTTAATTTATTAAATATTTGTAAGGTTTTGAACCCTTTTGATTAATAAATAAAATCTTTCATTTATTATGAAGAAATGTTTCCAAAAATATATGAAGTTATAAGTCTTGGTTCGTCCGGTAGTTATTTGTTTCACCGGTTTGACTGGTTTTGTTACGTTTTAAGTTTCCTTAACACTTAGGATTTGTTAGTAGACTTGTTCTAATATGTATTAGGGTTCTAAGTTGCCAATTGAAATGATAGATGTTTAACTTGCAAATTTGATGCTTCCGAGTTACCGAAAGTCACAGTTTTTGTTCGTTTTGCTTATAAAACATGTTTTTCCAATTTATAACTTTATAAACCACTTTTATATGTCAAAATAAGCATGTTTCATATTCTGGACCTGATTCGATTCTTAACCAAAAATATGTTATAATTTTTACCGAAAGGTCGTAGTTACGATATTTAATCGTTTTGTTTTCAAGTGTTTAACTTCTCAAATTATTTTGTATGTCTGGAAAACAACTTTGGCATCCCTAATAATACATTACAAGTCCTAAGTGGTCACAAGTTTTTCATAAGGTTTTATGCTTAATTTTTCATGGAAATAAATGGTATTTTTATCACAAAAATTCCATGTTTACATTTCTTTAGAGTTTCATGGTTGGATCTTTGTTAAACACTTTTATGTAAAATCATCCTGAAATAACTTTGGTTTCAGTTTTGGAGTCAAAACAGCAGTTTTATGACACGCAAAATATGTGGGTCATCTCTAATCAGTGTCCATACTTCATGTTTTTTCCAGGTGACAACAGTTTTATGACATGCAGAAAGTGTGTCATCTCTGATCAGTTTTTACAAAACATATATTTTTCATGAAATCCGTTTTTTGACATTTTGTATACATATTTTACACCAAGTTAAGTGTTCTAAATTATTTTTAACATACAAGAAATAGTAGTTGTCCAAACTTGGTCACTAAAGTGGCACTTTTTAACAAACATACAAGTTATGTTTTATTTTTAGTCAAATAATCAAATTTAACATGAACTAGTTTCCATCATGAGCACATAACCATACTAACATACATGTTTGCTAGCAAGTCATACAACAACCAAATCAAGACTTATCATGAACACGACATGTGACATATAAATATGAAGATTTATAGAAAAATAAGCAAAGAAAGTAAGTTTCCTCACTTAGAGTTTTCCGGATCGGTAAAGGACTTGATGGGTTTTTGATTTAGCTTCCAAGTTTAGCTCCTAACCCAACCTTGATCTTGAATTTGAAAGGAATGGTGATGAAGGAACAAGAGGTTTGTCATGGAATTTGACAAGAAAAACCAGTGGTTAGATTTTGTGTTCATGAAAGATTAGAAAGAAATAATGAAAGAAGAATGATGAAATGAGAGTTGTTGATGGATTACCTTGATCAAAGGAGTGATTATAAGCTAGAATGTGTGGTGGTTGATGGTGGAAAAGTGGTGGTTGGCGGTGGTTTATAGAGGGCCGAGAGATATAGAGAGACTAGAGAGAAGGGTGTGTTTGTTTCTTGAAATGGTGAAGAGTGAAATGAAATGGTTAAGTGTTATAAAGAGATGGTGTCTAGGTGGACTTGGGTTCGGTTTTAAGTGAGCCGAGAGGGGGCTCGGGTTTGGTTCCTAGCCGAGAACAAAGAAGAAAAAGAGGAGAAAGGGTGAACCAATGACTTGAGTACTTGAGTCTCCTTGTGTTCAAGTGCTTGAGGAATGAAACAAAGTGGGTGTTTGTGGGTGAGGTTGGGCCGGCTAAAGAGAAGAGAGGGAGGAGGTTTGGGAGACAATTTTTGTCTCATCCAAATGGTTAATGGTTTTAACCTTTGGTTTAAGCCACCTAATGTACTAACTAGACAAAGTTGTCTAGTGATTAGGCACTTTGTTGTGGCATCTTGGAACAAGGATTTATAGGCATGTGATTAAAAGAGAAATATCTAGTAACTAATGCTTAGGGAGTTTGGTTGAATTCAAATGGGAGGATGGGAGGTGTGAACCGGAAAGAAAAAGGGAAAGGGAGGGGAGCCGTGGGCTCGAACCCGGGAAAGAAGAGAAGAAGGAATGGGCTAGGTGGCCCAAACCGGAAAGAAAGAAGAAGAGTGGGCCGAGCGTCGCCTGGGCCGTCTGGCAGAAGAAGAAACGGGACGGGCTAGGCCGAGAGGAAAGAAGAAAAAGAAATGGGCCGGTAGGCCTATTGGGCTCACGGGGCTGAATCGGGTCTCGGGTCGGGTCGGGTTGAGTCCGGGTCGATCCAACGAGTCCAACGACACTTTGTTTGGGCCGAAACGATAAATGGATAGAAAGTCGGTTTTTGGCTCGATCTCGATTGATTTATATATCCATATAAATCGAAAATATAAATAAGTGTCGGGTTTAATTGAAAATGTCACAAGTCTTGATTTGTTTGATGTTTGATTATGGACATTGAGGTACTAATGTTTAGATTTACAAGTCTCGCTCTACGTGAGCGTTTATTGTTTGGGTATTTTGGCGATATTGTTTAATGTTTTTTTTAGATGAAAATAGTTTTAGGAATAAAACTAATAATTGTTTGTCTCGAATTGTCGTTTGAAAAACGACGTGTTTGAAATACATTGGGCACAACGTAATAGTTTAGGAAAATATAAAATATTCATTTTATATTTAGATTTCACAAAACAATGTTTATGAATTTCTTATTATTGAAGTTCCATTTCGAATAGTTGTGGAACTTTGGTTGATTTCCATTACGGGTAAATGTTGTCGGACCTAGATTGTCTATCTTTGCACGTAAAGTCATCTAATTTAAACAAATCAGCCTAATGCACATAGAATCATAGTTAATTGCACATAATTATAATATTAATGTATACCTGGAAAGTACGAGTTGTCACAACGTGTAAACACAAGCTCAGCTTTGAAAAAAAATTTGCAAAAGATTTGTCAATTAGTTTAAATAAACATGGAAGCAACCACAGTTAGTAACAAAGAATATCAACAACTGGTCTTCTTGATCACCTGCATACACCGGATAAAAATTAGAACTTTTTGGATCGATCCACGTCAACAGCCTTGGGTAGCCCGGTGTCTTCAACATAGTCACCATTGGCCTGAACCTTTATAGGTCTTTCGTTTCCTTTTCGTTTGTTTCGAGTAATATGTCGATCAATTCTGATCCTTTCTTTTTCTATGGATTAACGAAAATGTGCAAAAGCTCTATTTCCCTCTGCCATTCTATGAGTCTCTTCCCTTTTACGTATGGTATCGCCACTCCCTTTGGCAGCATCCACTAATTCGGAACTTAATTTGAAAGCCATATTTCGGCCCGGACGTTTTTGGGATGCCGCCCAATTTTTTTTGAAATATCATTTTTGATAACAGTTGAAAATGTTTTATTTTTTGGTTCAAAAATCAAAGTCTCATCAACTTGTGTAGTCGATGCAGCAGACTTTGTTGGTTTTTATGGTTTATCAAAAGTTTTACCGTTAGCATCAACAAATTTGACATTCTTCTCACGAAGAATTGGTTTAACATCAGATTTTTTGTTTGTAACCGATAAACATTCAACATCATAGTGCCCGTATTTTCGGCATACATAACACAATATATGTTTTTCTTGTAATCAACAATGTTTTCATTAACCGGTCGTGCATCTCGCAAGCTCGTCTGTTTGTGAAAATGTCGCATAGTGGGCGAATCAAAGAAATCGTACGAATGACCAACAGGTACCGGATAATGAAAATTATCAAAGAAAATATCATGATGAAACTTGTTTGATGAACGACCAGAGAAACCAGAAGAAAATCATGGAGTTCCACATGACGATCCTCCATAAGTCGAACCACTAAAATATGAAGAGTTGGAACAAAACTGCTTCTGGTTTGTACCATTTATAACATTTGCAGTATCCTTCTTCACAGATTTCTTTGACTTTTGATTCTTCTTTGGTTTGTCTTGCTTAGGAGCTTCCTTAGCCTGTTTCTCAAACTTTTGTAAACTTGTAGAATTAAATCTTCTCATTCTGTATCTTAACCTTTTTCTTGCCCTTTGACTTCTTATGTTTCTTGTCAACTTCCTTCTTCACAAACTGAGAATAATCAAACTCTCATTCTGATAATTGATCGCAAATGTGGAATTAGTGATAATCACAGGAGCGGGAACTAAATAAAACCCAAATTCAGAATTTAAAGTAGAATTGTAAAGATAATTTGTGAATGCTACAGACAATTTGTTGTTCTCAACTTGCCTCTTTAAAGCGGCAAGATAAACTTCTTTATCAGAAACTTCAGTTTGAGCAACAACTAATTTCTTTTCAACTTCAAAAAGCCTCTCAGAAAGTAGATTATATTCATATTTTTGCATCCTCATTTTGTCACATTCGGCCAACAATTCCTTTTTATACCTTTCAAACTTTTCCTTGTAAATTTTCAAATTACCTTCACCATCACTGCATCTTTCCCTAACACCTATGCTCATGTAAAAGTTGATTATTAACCGTATCAGTAGCCTAACAATGTTTACACTTTGAGGGAGCAACATTTTGTATGTTTGCCATGACATCTGTTAACTTTCCAGTTTCACACAATTCTTGAATAGCTTTCCAAAGACTATGTGTGGAGGTATAGATTCTCAGCTGATTGTAAATTGGACGTGACAATGCACTTTTCAACAAATTAATGCCTTTTCTTCTAATTCAAATATTGTCTTGGCATCAAATGAGAATTTCCTGAACAGTAGCGGAGTACCAAGAGTATCTGTAGGCCAATCAAACTCTTTTTTTTCTAATTCTTAGAAAATCATTAAAATGATCATGTACATAAGGCTCAAAGTCTTGTTTCCAGATTATAACAACTTAGGCACAATTTCAATCTTCTCAAAATCAGAATCAGGTTCATCTGATGATAAAATAGCCGAAATCATTGCCAGATTACCACTTGTAAAAGCTGTATTACTCTTAGAAATAGTAGAATCATCACATTCAGAATCAGATTCTGTCATACATTCATCAACTTGTTGTGGTCGGGAAGTTATATAAGCAAAGGTATTAGAATGTTTGATAAACTTTCCCCAGTCGTAACCCTTCTCTTTATCAGCATTTAAATTAGCAAGTAATGCCTTAGTTTCCTTTGATTTCTGATCCGTCTTTTCACCATCTTTTGTGCATTCTCTAGCAAAATGTCCATAAAATTTACACTTAAAGCACTACACCCGAATCTTATCCAAACCTAGTTTATTCTGCCCAAATTGAACATTTCTCTGACATGTCTTCTTAGGGGTTGTTTGGTTGGTCTGAACCAGCGTGGCACATCCACCACTGCCTCCTGAAACCAGAGTGCCAACTCCACCACTGCCTGAAGTAGCAGTCACAAAACCACCGGTAGTTTAACTTCCGGGTAGAACTGCACCAAACTATCACTACGCCAAAATTCACCTTTTGGTCATGGAAAAAAACCGTGACCAAAGGTCTTTGGCCATGTTTTTTTTTCACTTTAATCGACACCAAAGGTCCCGTCACCGTATGTATCATACGGCCACGTTACAATATCAGTGGCTGAAGCCACCTAAAAGCGTGGCTAAAGGGTTCCAATATTTATTGTTGTAATCAAATAATTCTTCTGGAAAACGTGGCCAAAAGGTCCCAACGGCCACATGTGTTTGTTTAATGTGGCCTTATCCATTATATGGTCACATATATTTGTGTTTTAGCCATATACATTATAAAAATAGATGGCCAAATGGTTGCTGAAATCATACATTTTGTCCCAATATGCGTGGCCAAAGGGTGGCAACGGCCACGTTAAAATACCAAAAGCGTGGCCTTTGGTATTATATGGTCACGTATATTTTTGTTTTAGCCACATATGTCAAAAAAACGTGGCAACATTGGTTGCTGAAATTATAATTTTTATCCCAATACGCGTGGCCAAAGGGTGGCAACGGCCACGTTAAAAACTAAAAAGTGTGGCATTTGGTATTATATGGTCACGTATATTTGTGTTTTAACAACATATGTTAGAAAAAACGTGGCCAAATGGGTTGCTGAAATCATACATTCTATCCCAATATGCGTTGCTAAAGGGTGGCAACAGCCACGTTAAAACATAATAAGCGTGGCCTTTGGTATTATATGGTCACGCAAATTTGTGTTTTAGCCACATATATTTGGGAAGAAAAAAAAAGTTGCCAAAGTGTAGTTGAAATCATATATTTTGTCTCAATACGCGTGGCCAAATGGTGGCAATGGCCACGTTAAAATATAAAAAGCGTGGCCTTTGGTATTATATAGTCACATATATTTGTGTTTTAGCCACATATATTTATGAAAAAAAAATGGCCAAAGAGGAGTTGAAATCAGATATTTTGTCTTAATACGCATGGCCAAAGGGTGGCAACGGCCACGTTAAAATATAAAAAGTGTGGCTTTTGGTATTATTTGTCTTTCATATATATATATAATCAAGCAATTATAGATTCATCAAATTTTGTTTTTCTTAATTATAATTAATTAAACTGCATACAATTAATTAATTAAACTACATATATATGTCTATGAGAAACCTTAAAATTATGTTATAATTAATTATACATGCATATACACTAATCAAACTTTAATTTCTATGATAATTATAATATTCTAGTCGGGTTAGTCTGGCTCCTTGTAAGTTTTTTGATCGCTACGTTTTTCAGATTGTTTGATGCTACGTATTCTACCTTCGGCTTTGTTTTTATATTATTTACCTGGAGTAACAAAACATGACAAATAAAACCGATCAGATATATATATATATATATATATATATAGATATATATATATATATATATATATAGTTAATGTTAATTAATTAATTAAAGTGAATACGATTAATTAATTGGTTCTTCAAGGAACTTTAACTGTATTATCAATGGATCACAAACCTTTGATTTTAATCTCTTAGATCAGCATTGATCACTTGGTCCTTCGGCCATGCAATAATATAGTTACTGTGTTTCTTCTCTGCAAGCTCCTTAATTGTTGTTATATTTTCTACTGGGTGTGGTAAAAATCCATGTTCCTTCAAAACCTCAGAAATGGAAATTCTACGGCAATTAGAAGGTAGTGGAACTCCATGAATCATCTCATCTTTTAATGTTGGGAATAATTGAGCCTCTGTCACGATGTTTCTTTTTTTTCCCAAGGTGCAGCTTTACAGTTTTGCACCCCTGATCAGAAGTGACATTATAATAATAATTTTAATTATAGCATATATATTAAAATTTTATTATTTAAAGTTAAAACTGAATAAATAAATTGTCAAATATACTAATATATATCTCTAATGAGATTACTGGCTCAACAACAGCAGGAATGTCATCATTATTAGCAGGAGCAGGTTTTACTAATTTTGTAGGTCTCGTATTTTTTTTTCCTAAAATGACGCCATATAATTAATTAATTAGTAACATATATATTAATTAACAATATCGTCAAAGCGATTTGTCAAATCCTTAATTATATATAGAGTAAATTACACAAAAGGTCCTTTATGTTTTACTTCGTTTGCGAGTTAGGTCCTTTAAGTAAAGTTGTTTCATTCGACATCCTTTATGTTTTCATTCTGTTTCACCGGGTGTCCTTTATCACTAACGATGTTAAAAACCATCGTTAAGTGAAGGATAATATAGTCATTTTCAAAAATCATTTAAATTAAATTAAAAAACAAAAAAGAAAAAACATTTATTTCCTCTGTATATCAAATTGTCAGAGGCAATATAACAAATTGTCGATCTCTTTCTTCCTAGGGCTCGAGAAGACACCTGGTTCGATCTTTTCTAGGCATGTTCTTCACCTATATTACAAAGTAAAATTTCACACATTTGCATTCAACTCAACCGCAAGTGAATACTTTACGAGGACAAGTTAATTGAATTGGCATAAAACTCTCAAATTACTCTTTTGAATGGGAATAAAACTCTCAAATTCTGCAAAAATGAATCAGAAAAGGTTTCTGCCCTTTGTAACTTACTCTTTTGAATAATCAAGATTAAATAATGTAATTATAGTAAGATTGTAATATGTTAATTGAATAGGAATAAAACTCTCAAAATCTGTAAAAATGGATCTGACTTATTTTAAGCTGATGCAGATTCATCCATTAAAGGTAACGGACATAAACAACTTAGAGGGTATTTGAGATAGCTTATTTTAAGGTTAAGCGATAACACCTCGATTGAACTTTCTGATGAACTTCATGGTGGAGTGATGGAGCGATAGTCTCAAAATCGCAAAAAATGAACGAGTGAAAACGATTACAAACCTTGGCAAATTTGTCGATAGCTTCGTCTTTAAAGCTTGAAGCTCCCTAATCGTACCAGGTGTCTTCATCGTGAAGGTTATGTACTTCTCGAACCCTAGGAAGAAAGAGATCGAAAATTTGATATATTGCCCCTGATGATTTGATATACATCTGATGATTTGATATACAAAGGAAATACATTTTTTTCTTTTTTAATTTAATTTGAATGATTTTTGAAAATGACTATAATGCCCTTGATTTAACGATGGTTTTTAACATCGTTAGTGATGAAGGACTTCCGGTGAAACATAATAAAAACATAAAGGATGTCGAATGAAACAACTTTACTTAAAGGACCTAATTCGCAAACAAGCTAAAACATAAAGGACCTTCTGTGTAATTTACTCTTATATATATATACCACTTCCTGCTGTGATGCCCCAGCAGTACTGGCTGCAGCAGCTGCTGCTTCTGTTATTTGTCTCTTTTTCACCTAAAGACATCATCAGCATTTAATTAAATGATCATATAGCAATTAGTTATAAGGGAAGTACACAATTGTGTAAATTAAAATATTTACCATTTCCTTTTGCCCGGACGCTATTGTAGATGGAGGAGTGTGTTGTGATACGGTTGCAGAACATACCTACAATTCAATTAATTAATAAAATCGATCATAACCAGCTAAACATTAGTTAACTATCTAGATAACCATTCGGATGATGTACAAACTTATCATAGCCGGCACAGTTAATTATTAATTATATTCCGGAACACCTCTAACTATCCTGATGAACTTTACCTATACTGATGAATTTTAACTATCCGGATAAACTATAACCATCCCAGTGAACTATAACTAGAGAAGCATGTTCATCCAGATGAACTAGAATCATTCGGATCAACTCTAACTATCCTGATGAACTTTAACTATCCTGATGAACTTTAACTATCCAGATGAACTATAACTATCCGGATGAACTATAACTAGAGCCGAATGTTCATCCAGATGAACTAGAATCTTCCAGTCAACTCAAATTCATAACTGTTTCAAATCAGTACCTTATCGGCCGACCTTTGAGATGAGTTTGATCGAGGAGATTGTTTCCGCGATGTATTGTGCGCGGAATTGATCATGTCCTATGTACAATTCAATTAGTTAATTAATTAATAAATATGTGCTCATGGGAGATCGATCTTATCAACAATAATACTTAATTATTGTTGTATTTACATTAGAATGTTGATTACAACTGTTGTTAGATCTTACAGTTGTAGTAAGAGGCTCCTCCGCAGACTTTACCTACAAAATGATTTAATGATTTATAATTATAATTAATTGATAAAATGTAAAGTATATAATTAATTATAGGTATGTATACACACACACACACACACACACACACACATATATATATATATATATATAAGGTAAGGATCCTGTAAAAACTCTATTTTTTGCGAAAACCTAAAAACTAACACTAAAACCTTCATAAATTTTACATACGTTAATATTTTTCTATAAAACTTGCACCAAAAATCTTAAAATTTCATTGTCTTTGATTCTGGAAAAGAAAATGATATTTCGAAAATAAAATTATTAGTGCACATGTGCACCATTTTCATTAGTACTACACAAAGAGAATTGTCATGCGAAAAAAATATTGTTTAAGTTAAAAACCTTTAAAAACACTAAAATATTTACGTAACTAATGATAATTCTACATATGCACTATAACTGTTTGGTATAGTGCACATGTGTAGCATAAAATTTTAAAAAATTTAAAACGTTAAATCTATTTTCATAGTTAAAGATAACACAATTATAACATTTATGGTGCAATTTCTTTTTTAAAATATTGATGTATACGACACGTATAAAGTGATTTTTTATTAGTGCACATGTGCACTAATAAAAAACCATGAAAAGCTAACAAAATAATAATGTATTTGGTGTGATTTTTTCTAAAAAAAAAATATCAACGCATACTATATGTATGAGTTTTATTATTAGTGCACATGTGCACTAATAAAAAAACAACAAGACGTTAAAGTTTTCCTAAATTTTTTTCCAGAATTAAAGAAATCACAATTCTAAGGTTTTTGGTGCAATTTTTAAAAAAAATATATGAACGTATGAAAAAACTATAAGTGTTTTAGTATTAGTTTTTAGATTTTCGTAAAAAAATGTGGTTTTTACATGATCCTTACCCTATATATATATATATATATATATATATATATATATATATATAGGTTCAGGTTCAGCTAAAAAAACCATTTCACCTAAGAAGGCTAGGAAGCAACCACGTGCTGACATGTGTACATAACACACTAACACAATACATAAAAAGTAAAATATGCTGACACACTAACACACTGGATACATTGTGTTAGTGTGTTATTGTCCACGTGTCAACATGTGATTGCTTCCTAGCCTTTTTAGGTGAAAATGTTTTTTTTAGAATAACTTTACCCTATATATATATATATATATATATATATATATATATATATATATACATACTAGCATGGTGCCCGCGCGTTGTGGCGGAAACAGTTTATAGCGTGTTATTCTTCTTTTGTTTACGCGTTGTATCGCCTATTCATAACGCGATACTTGTTTTCTGTTGGTTTATCAAGCATCTCCTGATATATTGTATTATACTGTGTTGGTTTTTTCATTAAAAAAATCCACGTATCAACTACTTTCCAATGTGATGTAAACGACAAAACATAGTCCAAATTATCTGACGTCAATGATTCTTTTCCAAATTTAACATTTACGTGTTTCCATTTATACAACCTATTACAATAAGAACATGCAAGTAAAATTCACACATAAAGTGCATGTAAATACATATGTCATGGTTTATGTTATATATGCAAGTATCCTTATTTCGCCCTTCAACCCAACTGGAAGGTCTTAATAGATAAAAGATTTAAAAAAAAAATAGTAATAGATAAAAAAAATACATATATCTTTTAAAAGGTGAACATGCATTTCACTTATGGTTTTGACCAGGATAGAGTTTAAAAAGCTAACCCGTTTGTTTGGAATGAAACGTTTAATTCAAAATAAAGTATAATACGAAAGAGAAATAAAAGTAAATAAGGTGTTTATAAGAAAACTTTTAATTAAATCTTAAATGTAGAATACAACGATGGAGGACAAAATAAAAGCAAAGTGTCTCACACAGGTAATTTGCGTCCAAAACCCAATCAAATAAATAAATTACATGTCGTTTTCATCATTGTTTGACAATAAAAAATTAAAGCGCGTCTTACCTTAACTTCCAAACCAAAACCTTTGTTATATCTTTTACGTATTATTTATTATCCTATGCATTGCAACAAAATGGAGATTGAAAAGAATTATACCAGCACACTTTGCTGCACCTGTAAACGCCAACACTTCAGATTTCATAGCAGCTGTTGTGTTTCTTGATGATATTTTAAGAGAGCAATATGTGGCTTGCCCTTCATTTCAGCTTCTTTCCACATGTATAATGGGGACAGATGCAAGTTATGTTCCATCTAACAAATGTGAAAAAAGCACACTTAACGAATGTGAATCAATCAAACTCAAAAACTGACAACTGATTTTTTTATACATAAATAAAACTTGTAATTGTCAAATTAAGTTTTAACCATCATCAAGTTTGTTTTGAGCTCCACTAATGTAATCATCAAACTTGTAACCATTAACTAAGACACCTCTGAATTTTTGTATCAAACTCTTCAAATTTATTTTGAGCTCCACTAATGATAGCATACTTTCATCTCTTTATCAGTTTGAATGAAGATTCCATGTTGAAACCTGCAGATTTCATAGTGATGCTTGGAATTGGAAATAAATAACCCTACATCAGCTAAATAAAAAGGGATATGCTTTGCAATATGAGTTTAGGACACTGATTTCAAGCCACTGAATAGAAAGGAATACGCTTTCTGTTATTCTATCTAAACTCATCAAACTTCATATCATTTGGGTTATTTCAACTTATGTTTTATCTCTTATGTGTCAAATGTTCTCCATAATTCGTTTTATGGCCTAGCTTGTCCAAATCAACTCAACTTCTAACCCACTTTGACCATGACCCTGCCCGTTTTTTCCTAGACAAAACCACCCATTTATGACCCATTACCCAACCCACGTGACCCAAATAAAATAATGGTGGATACTAACCCTGTCATCATATTACATGTTACAAACAGAAGAAAATGAATGTAGGTTTTCAGGTTACCTTTAGTACAACTGTATGTATTGCAAGTCGCATATCCACCATCACCAGCCCTAAAAGCAACTCCAATAGCCCTTCCAACAACACCAGCAAACACTCACTCCTGATCCAACTGATAAATGTGCATCATTTCCACCAAATGTCCTCACTGCATTCGCTGTTTCTGAGCGCGATTATGAAATCAGTAAGCTCCCCTTCAACCTGATTATGCATCACAAGTTAATATATCAAAAATGGGAAATGAAAAAAGGCACAGCCTAGTGACTGAATTCGCAAGGATAAAAACGATGAGTTGGGTAGAGAAAAAGATAGAAACCAACTCACCCGGGCTCCCCAACCCATACCAAAGATGTATGAGTATCATCAATTTCAACCCTACTTTCAACCGTTACATCTATTTTCTCAACATCAGCTACCGAATTCTCTTCATTAAGATCCTGATTTTCACTTACATCACTGATATCGCAATTTTCATCAGTGCCTTCAGATTATTGGATATTAAACTAAATATATTAGTAGTTAAAAGTTACAAGGGTCAGTCCTGTAAATATGCAAAGTTTAAGTTTGGAGTCAGTTTGTCGTTGTAAATAGTTCAGGGTCTGTTGTGTCATGACTGAAAGTCTATAACCGGTCGTATATGGGCGGTGTTTCACCCCTATAAAGTGTCGAACGAAGTCTGTAAATCAAGAAGAAGAAATCGTTTATTTTTTAGTCAAAATTGTTGTTCGATTCTTGTTCGTGATTCCGTTGTCGATCTCTGATTATACCAACAATTGGTATCAGAGCGGTTAATCGATCAAGGGAGGCTTAATTGATCGGGATAGGAAGAAGAAACGATCGTTCGGTCGAAGTCTGTGTTGCAATTATCGAGCGTTCGTTTCATTATTGGAGTTTGTTTAATTGATCGGTTCAATTGAAGAAGGAAGTGACGGTTTCGTTCTCTATGAAATCAGAATTGGTGGTGCGAAATTTTTCAACGGCTTAATTAAGTTTCGGTCAAAATCATGATCGGAATAAGCAACAAAAGGAATTGGAGTTAACAAATTATGATGCACATCAAAGTTGCGATCAGAATAAAAGGAGATTTTGGAAAAAGATATTTCGATTGCAGAAGACCATGTGCAATGCAGATAAGTTTTTTGATTTCTTTTAGAATTTGTTTATGAATTTGCTTAGTAGTAATTTCTAAGATTTCAAACTGATTAAAGTTAGGATTAAGATTAAGGTTTAAGAATAGTTGGTTTTGGTTTGTTAGGAGATCGGTAGAAAACCTGTGTATTGTTTCTTGGTAGATTGAAACGGTTGGTTTGATTCACGTTGTGATCGGAGAAACCCATGTACCGTTGTCATAAGGAACAATTGGTTTTGATTTTTTCTGGAAACCGGAGAAACCCGTGTACTATTCTTGGTTTAAACATTTGGTTTTGAAAAGTCCGTGTATTGTTTTTCGGTAGAAGCAATTGGTTTTGGAAAAACCCGTGTATTGTGGTTGAGCAATTGGTTTGGGAAAACCCGTGTATTGCGGTCGGTAGAAAACAATTGATTTTTGAAAACCCGTGTATTGTTGTGATTAGAATTGTTGGTTTAGGAAGAAACCCGTGTACTATTATGGGTAGAAACAGTTGGTTTAGAACAAACCCGTGTACTGTTAAGGATTAGTGGTTGGTTGAAACCCGTGTAGAAAGTAAAGATTCAATCAGGTTAAGTGGAAGAAGGAAAAGAAAAGGGAAAATGGATGACGATTCATCCAAGGGCAAGGAAGTTGTAGCGGTAAAGGAAGGAGAGCGTCAATGACATTTCAGTGCCCGGTTCTTAATTCTACAAATTACACAATTTGGGCTGTAAAGATTAAGACAATCTTTAACGTCCATGGAATATGGGAAGCGGTCGAACCATCCCCAGGAACTGAAGTCGATCAAAAGAAAAACAACACGGCAATTGCAATGCTTTATCAAGCAATTCCAGAGAACATGGTGTTGCAAATTGCTAACCTTACTTCGGCGAAAGAAATTTGGGATGCGTTAAAGGTTCGACATGTTGGAGTGGATAGAGTTAAGGAGGCGCGTGTTCAAACGCTCGAGTCAGAATTTGAACGTTTGAAGATGAAAGATAACGAGTCACTTGATGTCTATGCCGGAAAGATTAGTGAGATTGCATCACAAGCAAGTAGTATGGGGCATACTATGGAAGACAAAAGATTGGTTCAGAAACTGTTGGGTTCAGTACCAGAAAGGTTCATGCATATAGTTGCTGCAATTGAACAGTTTATTGATATCAAGAGGATGCCGTTTCAAGAAGTTGTGGGGAGATTAAAGGCTTTTAAAGAACGAACTAAGAAGCCAGTCAAGGAGGAAGATCAGCAATACAAACTCTTGTTCTCCAAAGAAGAAGGAAAACATAAGGATAAGGGACACAAATGTGAGCAGTGCGGTCATGAGAATTCAAGTCAAGAAAAGTCAGAACGTGGCCGAGATAAAAAGTGGAAGTCTTGGAAGAACAAAGGTGGTAATCAAGTTCGCGAGAACAAAGATCATGTGAGATGCTTCAAGTGCAATGAACTTGGACACTTCAAACACGAATGTCCAAAGTGGAAGGAAAAGAAAGAAGAAGCAAACTTGATCGAGTACGAGGAGGAAGGATTACTGTTGCTATGATCGGATAATGAAGGCAGTTGAAGACCTCATTTAAACTATATTTAGTTTAAGGGGGAGTATTGGATATTAAACTAAATATATTAGTAGTTAAAAGTTACAAGGGTCAGTCCTGTAAATATGCAAAGTTTAAGTTTGGAGTCAGTTTGTCGTTGTAAATAGTTCAGGGTCTGTTGTGTCATGACTGAAAGTCTATAACCGGTCGTATATGGGCGGTGTTTCACCCCTATAAAGTGTCGAACGAAGTCTGTAAATAAAGAAGAAGAAATCGTTTATTTTTTAGTCAAAATTGTTGTTCGATTCTTGTTCGTGATTCCGTTGTCGATCTCTGATTATACCAACACAGATTACATACTCTTAGTTTGGGTATTAGCAAATAATACGTACAAAATTATCCAGAAACATAAAAACTTTGCAACCACGTATAGAACTAAATAAATAAACAAAATGCATATACCTAAAGAATAGCCAAGTTTCAAATACCTCAGCAACCCTACAAGACAACAACAGGAACAAATCATTTAAGGCAAAAAATAACAGGAACAAATCATTAAAAGAAAGTAAAAAGTTAAAATGTATAAAGAAAATGTTTAATAAATCTTAAGAAGTATGGTATGATAATGTTTGTTTTCTACTTCTGTTCTACATTAAATGGTCAACAAAAAAATGATGTTAGGTGATAATATACAGTCATATCCAAGATATTAAGTTGAAACGAAAACTTAGGTTCAAACTTCAAACCCGTCATTGTTTTATGGCTAGATTAGTCAAATTCAAGATTGTATTACAAATTTATGATTCAAACTTCTAGAATTTGACTAATCTAAATGTATTAAAAATTAAAGGTTGATATTAACGATGCATATTGGATTCATGTGACGCCCACTCCTAGACTTGGCTCTAGAAAAAAAATGATGTTAGGTGATAATATACAGTCATATCCAAGATATTAAGTTGAAACGAAAACTTAGGTTCAAACTTCAAACCCATCATTGTTTTATGGCTAGATTAGTCAAATTCAAGATTGATATTACAAATTTATGATTCAAACTTCTAGAATTTGACTAATCTAAATGTATTAAAAATTAAAGCTTGATATTAACGATGTATATTGGATTCATGTGACGCCCACTCCTAGACTTGGCTCTAGAAGGGGTCACGAATCGGATTTACTCATGAACACAAGGTATCAACAGAGATAACTAAGCAGCGGAAATTTTAAACTTTTATTTATTTGCCAAGTACTACAAAGTAAGAGATAATTTACATAAGGAAATACTATCTGTCACTACGTTTTATTGCTATAACTATGCCAGCTTGCCAAAACCATCTTTCCGTCCGATAGCTTGCCCGTCTAATCCCTTATCACCAGGGCCTTCTCATAATTAGTCGAAGCCTCACCCTGACCTGACATACATACATTTTTGGAAAACGTCAGCTTACGCTGGTGAGTTCTATATTTTAAAAGCTTTACCTCGGTGTGAGGTTTAAAACCCTTGGACCTACAAGATCCCTTTTTCACAGACATTTATCAAGTATAATATATATCATATTATATATCACGTAATATTCCTTAACAGGAAACACCCCCTATAAAACCATTTATCCCGCTATCCCTTCCTACAATCCCAACATTTATTACTAGTGTAACCCTGCTAATGTATAAGCAGAGAAACCATTTTTGTCGACTGCCGAGTTTACCCCTCGAGGGTATTCCCTATAACGGTCAGTTGCCCCGCTTTCCCTTATTTGCTAACTGCCGAATTTACCCTTCTAGGGCATTCCCTGTAACGGACAGTTGCACCGCCTTCCCCTATTCGCTAACTACCGAGTGTACCCTTCTAGAGTATTCCCTATAACGGACAGTAGCTTTTTCCCCCTTTCTATTTGTAGTGGTCTCCAATCCCTTTGAGCAACACTACCTCCTAACTTCCCCCCTGTACTACTACCTGCCCCTAGTTAAATACCCAAGTGACTTAAGATTATTTAGTAAACAGTGATAAGGTCTTTATATACTGCAACAAGTGGACATCCCCCAATTTACCATTGGTGTATGTATACAGGGTGTATCCTCCACACTTCTGATATACCGGGTAACTAATATTATTATGCTTATATATAGGAAGTACCAGCGGCGTATCCACCACATAATAATAAAGCGAATGTATCACCTGTTCTCGTATAATCATACATATTCACTATAACGTTTACTAATAAATCCTTTATCACTTGACTATCAAATTTTGAAGCAATTAAAGCACATATCATATAACACGTACAAATGATTTAGTATCATTTTCATAACATATCATATATATATTTATCTATATATATATTATCCAAAAAGCCTTTTAACAATTTATCAATTCAAGATATTTCACGTATATGCATTTCCATAACAGTTCACATATATATATATATATATATATATATATATATATATATATATATATATATATATATATCAATCCAACAATAACTTAATAGTTCAATATATCCATTTATCAATTAGCACCTTAGCAATCTGATATATATTTACTCAAAGGTAATTCAATAGTTTAGATACGCAACATTTCAATTATAAATCATACAGATGCATTTTATAACATTTGTATGTATATCAGCCCGAAAACATTTAAACATTTCAAATATTTAAGAGTGGGCTCATAGAACTCACCTTATCTCTTTAACCGGTTACTTGGTCAGAACTCCCGCTACGATTCCCGATTTAACCTAATTTGCGTATCATATGGCGTTAACGCAAGGATTTATACAATAAACACTTCCTATGTTTATTTTAATATCTTATTACCTTAATAATATTCAATTATTAAGTTTATCCCTTTTTAAAGGTCAAAATGACCAAAATGCCCTTTAGGCAGTTATCCTTTTCTTTTAATGATAATATGAAGACGCGCATTCCTATAAGTAAACGCTCACCCCAGGATCGCCCAGGTAGGTATGCCAGGTCCCAGTTGGAATTTATGCGACATCCCCGCTTTGCCAGAAACCCCAGAGTACAGGCGCTTACCCTTCCGGTCCGCACGAACTTCTAAATATCCGATTAACTCGGTATCTTTAATACTTTATCATTTATCTAATTAAGCCCATATATTTTTATTATATATATAAACATGTTACCATACCAAAAATCGAGCCCCCATACCCTTCGGATTATTTTATATTAAATAATCATATTTAGAAACCCTAATTTCATGAATTTCTCGTTTTATTATCAAAACTCATTTTTAATTCAAACCAACTTAGGGTATTATCCATTATGACATTTTATAATATCCTTTAAAAGCTCAAAGCTTAATTCAACATCGTTTAGTCAATTTGGGCAGAATAACTTTATGAAAACCCTAATTTTGACCCGTTTATAAAACCCTTACCAAAACTTTTCAAAATCTGAAAAAAACTTAGGGCTTTCTTAAAACACATTAAATTAGGATTGCCTACAAAAATTTAGACCCTAACTCCCACCCGATCACCCAATTTTGGCAAAATAAGCTTATGAACCCTAATTTTAGCATAGTTTTAGAAATCATACTTAGACATAATATTAAGAAAAACTGAGATAGGTTATTGTTAAGCATACCAAATAAGCATTGAGTGCAGAATTTTGGCTCTTAAGTCCTCACTGTTTGCTCGAATTGCTCCGACGAAGCTTCTGGTTCGAAATGGGGGTTTTTGGGTGGAATTTCGGTTAATGATTCAAGAAATTGGTGAGTTTGGTTTGATGTTTAGCCTCCTATTTATACCCAAATCGGTCGTCCTATGTTCCTACACGTATACCAGTGAGTAATCGACGAAATTTGACGCGTAGCTAACCCAATTGTGCACTCCAAGTCGAGATTTACAATGCTGTCACGTTTCTGGCCTCCATTTGGGCCGCGTATCGCGACAGAAAGGAGAGAGGTGCGTCGCGACCCACGACCTACTTTGCCGAATTGGCAGAATTGGTCCCTCTAGTTTTTTAATTACAGTTTAACCCCTAAACTTCAATCGTTCTATCATTTTATGCACCAAATCATTATAGGACATATTTATAAAAGTTTCTAAGGCTCGGGACATGCTTGATGATATACGTATACATACGTATATATTTTTATATATATTTATATATATTTTTCAATATTTACACCTTTGGCTCCTCTAACTTTATAATACTTATTATTTTATGTTTCGAACCACTTTAGGATATTTTTATAATACTTTATAAGCCTCGGGGTACTTATAATAGTTATAGACATGTAAAATATCCGTAAGTATTCATAACTTTATATAAATTACACTTTTAGCCCTTATACTTTTCCGTTAACTATTTAACTTGTATTTTCACACGTTTAACTATTCTAGCACGTATTTCCACATATATATTCATCAAATGAATATTTCACATGCATCCATGCTATTCAAACATATTTTTATACATGTATTTGATATAATGTAATTACGTAAAGGTATTTTCTCCCGGTTATTATTCATTCATATCATATAAACGTTTAGCTACGTTTTTCATGCCAATATCATATATATCAATTATCTTTGATATAAAACACATATTATTTCATTTCCTTATTTCATTTTATCAATCCACACGTATATTATCATCTTTTATCAATTTATTACCCGGTAATGGGCAAACATGCATTTTCTATCCGTTTTGTCACGTTTATCTATCTAATACATATATCATATGTATTTATCATATTAGCCACGTATTCTATCAAATTTTGGGATGTTACAACTCTACCCCCCTTAAATAAGGTTTCGTCCCGAAACCTGCTCCGTTTATGAATAACTCATAAATGAGATATTCTTATCTCACCCCCTTTTCTTTTCTAGGTTGATTCAGAATCTTACCTAGGCATTCATAACACTTTAGCTAAAGGAACTATTTTGCTCCTAACCCTTTCTTCTAATTGCGATTTAGAACCGCAACACGCATTTCTATATATGACAACCGATATTTAATACGATTCTATCGAAAGATATCATTTCTGACCCGTTCGCTTCAAAACTACAACGATCTTTCAGACGACATATTAGCTAAGTCCTTGGAAGAACGCGTCGCTGTGAGACTTCTGATGCTCCATCTCACCCCTTGCGTGCGTCAAATGTTTATCTACACTTTACATGGACTGATCTTCATTCTTGAATTCCAACGGTCCCTCACTTGCTTACTAATAAGTGATCCATATCCATAAATTCCACTGATTTGTTTTCCACTGTGGCCCGTACTATCTACTTACACGAGACTAACTCTAGTCCACTTCTTGTTGTATCTCAGGTGTATATATAAGATGTACCAGCAGCGTATCTACCACACCCTTAATACAACCAGAGGTGTACTAGTCCTAGCCCAGTGTAGGATGACATTACTATTCTAACCACATCAAAGTCAGTACAATTTATGACTACTTATCATTTACTTTCAATGAGCTAGTTGGACATCATGTGTGTAATCTCGTTTAATGCTCCCATTTCTTGAGTGTAAATACTACTGCTGCAATCTCTAAATCCTCGGACGATTCTGACGTTTAACGTTCATTATCTAAGGTCGTCTCATTCTAGAAAGTCCTCAGACAATTTTCTAACACATAACGTTCATTTTACTAAGGCAGTTACGATCTAAAGGATTCTTGATCGTAACTAACGGTCTATCAAGCAATTCATAAAACTATTCGATAAAACATATAACACAAAATCAGGCACATTATTTATCGAGAAATGTACCTGAGATCATACCAGGTTCTTTGATAGTAGTTAGGGTATAAACTTTGCCCTTGGTTCCTGAAGCTGGAACTGCCCTCAATGGTATCGGGTTTCTCACTATCTTAGTGCAATTTGCTTTAACATGCCCTAGGCTTCCACACTCATAACATTTCTTAGCTTCCGGACAATTGTTAGAGTAGTGTCCTTCCTTTCCACACCTATAGCAACTCGTTGGTTTTACCCAGCACTCCCCGTGATGATACTTGTCACAATTATGACACTTAGGCTTGTCGCCTTTTGAATCTTTCTTTTTCTTGAGAAAATCTCGGTCATTCTTCTTTGAACTTTCTCCAGTCTCAGATATCTTCCTCTTAACTTCTCCCGGTCTTCCGTTGTCGCCATATTCTTCTTCATAGACCATAGCACTGATGTCAATTGCTTCTTGGTAAGTTTTTGGAACATGAGGCCTGACTATCTTCCTTACAGCAGCAGGAAGGGCCTGAACGTATCTCTTCGCCTTCTCCTCCTCGGGTGTTACCAACCTTGGTAATAGCCTCGCCATCTCGTCAAACTTGCTTGTGAACTCCTGATGAGTCATATTACCCGCTTCTAACTTTAGAAAGTTAATCTCGATCCTTTCCAACTCGTGTCTCGGACAAAACTTGGTCATCACTAGCGTTTTCAGATCATTCCATCTCATAACAGCAACAGCTTGCTCGCCTCGGGATTGTAGAATAGAGTCCCACCAGAATAATGCTTCTCCTTTGAAGGAATGGGTTGCGTACTTTACCGCTTGGTCTGGACGACACTCACTAATACCTATTACAGCTTCCATCTCTCGAATCCAACGAACAGTCGAACCTGCATCTCTCTTCCCTTCAAATGACGGAGGCCTGCATCCACTAAACGATTTGAAAGAACATCCGTGATTGGCATGTCCCGTATCTCTAGCAGCATCACCAGCGGCTCCTCCGGCTCCAGCTCCATTTGCACCTCCACCAGCGGCTCCATGAAGTTGAGCAATTAGATTAGGCAAGGCTGCCTGGAATATTTGATTCAACTCTGCCGCCATAGCTGCCCTTTGCTCGTTCGTAAAGACATTAGCTCTCGCGTTATTCCCTCATTCGGGATTCGCATGCGTACGTCTTCCAGCACCGGTTGCTCTGCCGACACCTCTACCTCTACCACGTCCGCCTCTTATCATCATCATCTTACATTCCAGGTGAATGACATCTCCGAATTTATGTGACGTAAAGTCCCCAAACTTTTGAATACATGATAACCAGATAAGTACCGGTACCAAAGCAATTATATAGTTATGATGTTTTCAAAACCCCAGTTACTTCAATCACACTCCTTCTATGTGTCTACTCTTTTCTTTATCCTTTTACCGGTAACTTTAAGTTAAAACCGGTCTTTAAATCTTCTCTCTTATTTCATCATCTCATAACTTTCTCCGCACTCGGGCATACAATAGTTAGGACTTAGGGTATGTTTATGTGGCTAATACCAAATTGCAGTAGCTAATTGCAATCGGGTTTCTTCCACACTTCACATACACTAGGTGCTACCTATTATGTCCCTAATGCAACCTCATTTCTATGGGCACAAGCTATCCTAGCTGGCATCTACATCCCTTATCTTATCCTACTTTGTCTTCCCAGAGTCCTAGTTTAAGTCTAGATATTGCATTAGTACCTAAATCTCTTAAACCAAGGCTCTGATACCAACTTGTGACACCCACTCCTAGACTTGGCTCTAGAAGGGGTCACGAATCGGATTTACTCATGAACACAAGGTATCAACAGAGATAACTAAGCAGCGGAAATTTTAAACTTTTATTTATTTGCCAAGTACGTACTACAAAGTAAGAGATAATTTACATAAGGAAATACTATCTGTCACTACGTTTTATTGCTATAACTATGCCAGCTTGCCAAAACCCTCCTTCCGTCCGATAGCTTGCCCGTCTAATCCCTTATCACCAGGGCCTTCTCATAACTAGTCGAAGCCTCACCTTGACCTGACATACATACATTTTTGGAAAAGGTCAGCTTACGCTGGTGAGTTCTATATTTTAAAAGCTTTACCTCGGTGTGAGGTTTAAAACCCTTGGACCTGCAAGATCCCTTTTTCACAGACATTTATCAAGTATAATATATATCATAGATATATATAACGTAATATTCCTTAACAGGAAACACCCCCTATAAAACCATTTATCCCGCTATCCCTTCCTACAATCCCAACATTTATTACTAGTGTAACCCTGCTAATGTATAAGCAGAGAAACCATTTTTGCCGACTGCCGAGTTTACCCCCTTGGGTATTCCCTATAATGGTCAGTTGCCCCGCTTTCCCTTATTTGCTAACTGACGAGTTTACCCTTCTAGGGCATTCCCTGTAACGGACAGTTGCACCGCCTTCCCCTATTTGCTAACTGCCGAGTTTACCCTTCTAGAGTATTCCCTATAACGGATAGTAGCTTTGTCCCCCTTCTATTTGTAGTGGTATCCAATCCCTTTGAGCAACACTACCTCCTAACCCCCCCCCCCCTGTACTACTACCTGCCCCTAGTTAAATACCCAAGTGACTTAAGATTTTTTAGTAAATAGTGATAAGGTCTTCATATACTGCAACAAGTGGACATCCCCCAATTTACCATTGGTGTATGTATACAGGGCGTATCCTCCACACTTCTGATATACCGGGTAACTAATATTATTATGCTTATATATAGGAAGTACCAGCGGCGTATCCACCACATAATAATAAAGCGAATGTATCACCTGTTCTCATATAATCATACATATTCACTATAACGTTTACTAATAAATCCTTTATCACTTGACTATCAAATTTTGAAGCAAATAAAGCACATATCATATAACACGTACAAATGATTTAATATCATTTTCATAACATATCATATATATATTTATCTATATATATATATATTATCCAAAAAGCCTTTTAACAGTTTATCAATTCAAGATATTTCACGTATATGCATTTCCATAATAGTTCACACATATATATATATCAATCCAACAATAACTTAATAGTTCAATATATCCATTTATCAATTAGCACCTTAGCAATCTGATATATATTTACTCAAAGGTAATTCAATAGTTTAGATACGCAACATTTCAGTTATAAATCATTTAGATGCATTTTATAACATTTATATGTATATCAGCCCGAAAACATTTAAAACATTTAAAATATTTAAGAGTGGGCTCATAGAACTCACCTTATCTCTTTAACCAGTTACTTGGACAGAACTCCCGCTACGATTCTCGATTTAACCTAATTTGCGTATCATATGGCGTTAACGCAAGGCATTATACAATAAACAATTCCTATGTTTATTTTATATCTTATTACCTTAATAATATTCAATTATTAAGTTTATCCCTTTTTAAAGGTCAAAATAACCAAAATGCCCTTTAGGCAGTTATCCTTTTCTTTTAATGATAATATGAAGACGCGCAATCCTATAAGTAAACGCTCACCCCGGGATCGCCCAGGGAGGTATGCCAGGTCCCAGTTGGAATTTATGCGACATCCCCGCTTTGCCAGAAACCCCAGAGTACAGGCGCTTACCCTTCCGCTCCGCACGAACTTCTAAATATCCGATTAACTCGGTATCTATAATACTTTATCATTTATCTAATTTAAGCCCATATATGTTTATTATATATATAAACAAGTTACCATACCAAAAATCGAGCCCCCATACCCTTCGGATTATTTTATATTAAATAATCATGTTTAGAAACCCTAATTTCATGAATTTCTCGTTTTATTATCAAAACTCATTTTTAATTCAAACCAACTTAGGGTATTATCCATTATGACATTTTATAATATCCTTTAAAACCCTTACCAAACATTTTCAAATTCTGAAAAAAACTTACCAAACCTTTTCAAATTCTGAAAAACCCTTACCAAACATTTTATAATATCCTTTAAAACCCTTACCAAACCTTTTTAAATTCAACATCGTTTAGTCAATTTGGGCAGAATAACGTTATGAAAACCCTAATTTTGACCCGTTTACAAACCCCTTACCAAAACTTTTCAAATTCTGAAAAAAACTTAGGGCTTTCTTAAAACACATTAAATTAGGATTGCCTACAAAAATTCAGACCTTAACTCCCACCCCGATCACCCAATTTTGGCAAAATAAGCTTATGAACCCTAATTTTAGCATAGTTTTAGAAATCATACTTAGACATAATATTAATAAAAACTGAGATAGGTTATTGTTAAGCATACCAAATAAGCCTTGACTGCAGAATTTCGGCTCTTAAGTCCTCACCATTTGCTCGAATTGCTCCGACGAAGCTTCTGGTTCGAAATGGGGGGTTTTTAGGTGGAATTTCGGTTGATGATTCAAGAAATTGGTGAGTTTGGTTTGATGTTTAGCCTCCTATTTATACCCAAACCGGTCGTCCAATGTTCCTACACGTATACCAGTGAGTAATCGAAGAAATTTGACGCGTAGCTAACCCAATCGTGCACTCCAAGTCGAGATTTACAATGCTGTCACGTTTCTGGCCTCCATTTGGGCCGCGTATCGCGACAGAAAGAGAGAGGTGCGTCGCGACCCGCGACCTACTTTGCCGAATTGGCAGAATTGGTCCCTCTAGTTTATTAATTACAATTTAACCCCTAAACTTCAACCGTTCTATCATTTTATGCACCAAATCATTATAGGACATATTTATAAAAGTTTCTAAGGCTCGGGACATGCTCGATGATATACGTATACATACGTATATATTTTTATATATATTTATATATATTTATATATATTTCTCAATATTTACACCTTTGGCCCCTCTAACTTTACAATACTTATTATTTTATGTTCCGAACCACTTTAGGATATTTTTATAATACTTTATAAGCCTCGGGGTACTTATAATAGTTATAGACACGTAAAATATCCGTAAGTATTCATAACTTTACATAAATTACACTTTTAACCCTTATACTTTTCCGTTAACTATTTAACTTGTATTTTCACACGTTTAACTATTCTAGCACGTATTTCCACATATATATTCATCAAATGAATATTTCACATGCATCCATGCTATTCAAACATATATTTATACATGTATTTGATATAATGTAATTACGTAAAGGTATTTTCTCCCGGTTATTATTCATTCATATCATATAAACGTTTAGCTACGTTTTTCATGCCAATATCATATATATCAATTATCTTTGATATAAAACACATATTATTTCATTTCCTTATTTCATTTTATCAATCCACACGTATATTATCATCTTTTATCAATTTATTACCCGGTAATGGGCAAACATGTATTTACTATCCGTTTTGTCACGTTTATCTATCTAATACATATATCATATGTATTGATCATATTAGCCACATATTCTATTAAATTTTGGGATGTTACAGTTCAGTTATAAAATCACATAAGTTTAAGCAGTAATGTGTATCTAACATATGAGGCAATTTCTAAAGGGGATATGGAAAACAAAAGTAGTAAGAAATCGGAAGCATAACGACTACACACTAAACTTAAATAAACTTGCTATGAAAACTATATTTTTATATCTTTACCAACAATGTTAACTTACTGGAACATAACATACATTCTATGTATGGCTAGTTATGTATGTCATAAGATGATAAGAATCACCAACAGACCTCTCAATTTTTCACACCTAAAATTGGGTTTGAACCAAGTTATATATGTATTATTAAGTTAACCCAAGTTTTACCTTTTTTTTAGGAAAAGATCCAGAAGGTTGACAAAGACGAACAATAGTAGTAAATTTGTCTTCTCCAAGGGGGCGTTGGTATTATTCCTCCCGCAACGATATAGAACCCGTCTTTTCTTCCTTTAACTTCATTGATAACGGGCAACAAAACCTAAAAGTTTCTCACAAAATAGTTTACTGAAATGCAAAACTGATAACTCTATTTGAATTTATTCAAAGTCAATGATTTAGCAACAATTCCTGATAATTTCATACAAAAGTATACTGTAAATACAAAATTAATACCACTCAGTATTTTATTGGCTTTCTAGTACATTTTCTATCGAACAACAACATACAACTTATATAAACAATTTCTCCTATGAGCATACTACATCCACATTTATGATGAACAATCTTTAAGATGCATCAAACCAAGTATTAAATAATAAACTACAGCCTAAAAAACTAAGACTTAACAATTCCACCATACTCATATAAAAAATTCACTTACAGTCTGAATCCACCATCTCATAATAACAAAACATTATTTTAACCACCCATATTCAACTTTAAAATATCAAGCACACACCATGCCGAGTTTTAAAAGTTAAAACATATTTATGAGAACATAAGTTTAGAATTCAAAAAAGAATTGAACCTATACAAACAGTTTAAAGTCGAACCCCTATCTCATCTCCCTACATAAATAGTAATTAACAAACTAAAAATTGACACCAAGATTCAACTCTTTTTTTTTCTTAAACAGTGCCGGCTAAACAAAGTCGAACACTTGGTTTCAGATAGTGACATACATGTTATGCATTTGATTACAAAATCCTCATATAAATGCTCTCAAGGATATGCATCTGAGTTACTCAATTTTTTTTATTTGTAATATTCTTCTGTTTCTTTGACTTCAATCGATAAACAAAAGAAAACATCAATTGTCAAACAAAAGAAAACAGTCGACATATAGATTTAGAACCCAAGACTAAACAAAATAATGATTCCGTCTAGTTTATAATTCGCAAAACAGTGAATTATATATATAAAAGTATACATTTTTTATATCAATGTTATTCAAGCGACAATTCCAGCTCCTTTTTAAGACCCAAATAGGCTCAGATCTAGCAATGACATCACTGCCTTATATGAAACAAAAACGAAGCAAAGGAGAAACTAAACCAACATACAGAGGAATTAGAACTGAAATTAGTGATGAATCATGCATACAGTGAAGAACACTAATCGTAAGACAACAACACTCTTTATAAAACGAATTTGATGCCCAGAAAGCCAAAGCTAACACAAAATTACCCAACCCAAATAACCCCAAAATTAAAAATAGAAATGTACCTCAAAAGCAACAGAACTGATGACTTCTGAATAAGTGAACTTGCAACCATGAAGAACATGAACAATAACCCTAAAAATTAGATACAAAGTGAAAGATACATCTCAAGACATGAATTTATAGAGGCAGTTGAGATTTGAGTTGAGATTTGAATTGAGCGCCCAATTCAAATCTGAGGACCGCAACTTTGAAAGGAATCCAAAAAGCATGTGTTTGCATTTGTCCATAATAGAAATCTGAGGATGAGTTTTTCTAAGATTAGGTTTGTGTGAACTTGAAGATAAAAAACAATTGAATACTTACTCTTTAAGGAGATTCCCTGATGAAATTTACTCTCAGCAGCGTCTGAGGAGAACGATGGATCAAAAATTATTTGCGTCCCTCTGATCATATATCGTACAGGAGAGCGATGGATGAACGACATGTCTCTGCAATGAACACCTGAACGGAAAAAAAAAATGAGGGTATCACAGATCGAATAGGGGAACCTACTGTAAACGGAAAGCGTCTTAATTTTAAGACGGTGAAAATTACAATTCTACCCTTTCTATCAATACTCATTATATAGTAGTGTGTATATATATATATATATATATATATATATATATATATATATATATCTTTCTACTTTAAGAAACAATTACATTTGAGGACACGTGTCATCACTAGATTCATTCTTATCATAATTTTCCCGCTTCTCTCTCCTATTAAATATCAATTCTCTTATTTATTAAATGCTAAGAATTTTAAATAATTAAATATCAAAATATAAATTTTCTTATATCAATAAGTTATTATAACTTAATAAATCATAATAAGATTTTAATTATATCTTATATTAATTATATTTATAACTATAATTTCATTACACTTGAATTCTAAATATGAAAGATAACTAAAAATGCAACTCTCTTCTCTTTTAGAGAAATTTCATTACTAACAAATTATGAAATTGGATTTCATATTAGTTGTTGTAATTTAGTTATTGTTTAAACTTAGATATGACATGGAGATAATATAAAATAATTATCTTATAGAACATAGATGATATAACATGAAAATTTAATATTTATTTTAGTTATAGTAAGATTTTTATTTTCTTGAAATATTTTGAATTTATGAGTTTCTTCTCTTTTTCTTGTGTGTTTTTATCAATTTGTGTACTATTTCTTATCAAACGTATTATTTTGTGTTCATCCACCTCCTATGTTAGTTTTGTCTATATACTAGACCTAACAAAGAAGTTTTATTTTTTCCATATAATTGACCAATTTTACTACTTTTCATGTCATATATTACGTGGAGAGTATGTTTGATCAAATATGTAAATGACATGTTGTTTAGATGTGCATCTAAATCATATATTTTTCAACAAACATGTGTTTTGTTGGATTTTTTTAATGCTACATATTTTTTGTACCCATAACATATGTTTCTACTTTTTGTACATAACAACTTGAAAAAATCAGATAATGTGTTTCTTCTGGTATGAAATTACAATCAAATGAAGAATTTAAAGAACTTGTGCACCGATCTCTTTATGCTTCTCGTAATGGATGATTATTATTTTACAATATAATTTATTAAAATAATTTTTTTATGTGAATCTTTAACGTGAATTAGTGAATTATGTATTAAATTTTTAATAATTATACCCGTGTAGTACATGGGTTCTATACTAGTATATATATATATATATATATATATATATATATATATATATATATAGGGGAAGGATCCTGCGAAAACACCCTTTTCTTGTGAGAACTGCGTAAACAAATCTTAAAACCTACATAACTTTTTCATACGTTAATATTTTTTTAAAAAAATTTGCACCAAATGTCTTAAAATTATATTATCTTTAATCCTATAAAAGATTTAAAAAACTTAACGCTTTTTTTATTTTTTTTAAATATTTTTTTGTGTGGTGCACATGTGCATCACAAAAAAAACTCATACTTCTAGTATGAGTTAATATATTTTTTTTCTTAGTCGCACCATATGTCATATATTTTCATCATTTTTTTGCGTTTTTATTGAATGATGCACATGTGCATCATACCAAAAAAAACGCTCATACATGTGATATACATTAATAGTTTAAAAAGAAATTGCACCCTAAATCTTATAGTTGTGTTATCTTTAGATTTTAAGAAAAAAATTGCATTTTATAACTTTTTTTAATTATATGATGCACATGTGCATCACACGGGAAAAAAACGTTCAGTTCTTTTTTTAATATTTTGCTCCAGATTTAAAGATAACGTAATTCTAAGACTTTTGGCGCAAATTTTATGAAAAATCGTTAACGTATGAAAAAGTTACGTGAGTTTTAATATGTGTTTTCGCAGTTTTCACAAAAAGATGTGTTTTCGCAGGATCCTAACCCATATATATATATATAGTTTGTCCCTTACAGAATTTACCGCTTTATCAACTTGTTTTTCTTAAAGCATGCGGTTCATAAACGTCGTAAGCATATCATTTTTTTTATACTGTGCTTTAACCTTATAATTGAGGTGCTCAACCTCTTGATCCTTTTCTCACGCAACTGTTTTTCATTTTTTGAGTTCCACCTCAAGTTTTTTTATCCGCTCTTTTGATCGCCCTTTTGGAGCACCCTGCCATTATCCACGGGAAGTCACTCCATACCCAATACCTTTTAGGTATCCACCCATTTCCTTGCCAAGTACCAATGTCAGGGCATCCGTTCCCGGTTCTACGGTCAGGGATCCCGTATTTATTTTTGTTTCATTCTCGGCCTGTAGTAATTAAATTAGTTAATGTAATGAGATGCTGTTAATTTTTAACATGTAAATAATTAGGTATATATATATATAGCAATTAAACTTACTATCATCTGCTACGCCCTTCACCGCAGGCGTTTTGTATTCCCCCTCTTTATTTACCCTTTCCTCCACATAAACGCTCGAGAGAAGGAATCATCAGCTGCAATTTTTTTGTTTTTGTTCTGATAATAATAATATATATCAGACTTGAAACATACATTGCAAGTTCTTAACCATGACTGGCTGTAACACACTTAGCTTATTACCAGTTTTTCTTTTAGAAAGACGTATCCTCTCCGTCCCATTATATGATCATAAGTATATTGTGCTCGAATTTTGCACTCTTTGACGTAGCATTTCCAACAGAACATTAGGATATATAATTAAAATCTCATTAATTAACACTTAGCTTAATCAATGAAATATGCAGTTTGAATTGATTAAAAACCTTGAATTCTTCAGATTTAGTATATGTTACAAATCTGTCACAATCTTCTTTTTTCACAATAGCGCGATACATCTTTGAAACTTTCTCAAGCACGGTGGGTTTTGCTAGGTTGGGACGAATATGTTTTTCGAACATCTTTCTTTTAAACTCCTGAAACCCACCAAGCCGTACCATTATAGCACCCTTTCGACAGTCATCAATTTTGAATAATTGCTGAAAAAATAACATATGACAAGATTTTTTAGTCACATGGAATTCAATAACAAACTTAATATGAGAAAATGTGTAATCAGTTTCATAACCTGAATCTCCGCCCACATCTTGTTCTTGTCCTCTTTTGGAACCTTCCTCCATTGTAGATACCTCAATCCAACCTCTGACCTTGCAATGTCTTCCATAAAACTCGAAAATTTTGGTCTATGCTCCCCGCTAATCCTTACCAGCGCATCAAATGTTAGTGGCCATTTTCCCCACTATTTTCCTCAAATTTGGCACGCCACTTTTCCAACCATGTCAATGCCCTCTTGTTTGCTTGCGGAGCAGAGGTTGTGGCTTTCTCATTCTCAGTAACTTGGGCATCATTGTCGACTTGAGCATCATTGTCGACTTAAGCATCATTGTTATTCATTTCCTCTTCTTCCAAGGAATCGTCATTATTATCCATTTCCTCTTCTCCACTCTCTTGTGAATAATCATCATTGTATTCACCTTCACTGTTATATATATGTTCATTAAGATCCTTCAATGCTTCACCGTCATGATCCATTGTTAAATGAGATAAATCCTAAAATGAAATAAATAGAGAATGAAATAAATGCGATGGAATAATTAAGATGAAATAATTGAGATGAAACAAATAATCTCCTAAAGATGACAATGAAATTAATACTGACGAGAATTAGGTAGTGATCTCCTGAAGATGATAGTGTGATGAATCCTATAGAGGAATATTTAGTGATAGGGAAGAAGAGAGTGGTGAATCGTTTTGGTGATAAAATTTTGGGGAAATTTGAAAAATGGCAGGAAGTAATTTGGGGATTAATATGATCGATACGGGTGAAAGCATCTCACCTAATAAGGACGTGACAACATTTATCGGATTTAATATAAACTCAATTAATTCCAGACATAGATATAATAGTGTTTTAAAGAGTTAAATACGATTTGCGTCCCTGTGGTTTGGTGGTTTTAAACGTTTGAATCCATTTTTCAAATTATTAACAAATTTAGACTGAGGTTTGTTTTTTGCTACTCTTTGAGTCCCTGGACCCAAACCCCGTTAAAAGAGTCGTTAACCCTTACCTCATGTGACTTGCACAGGAGGGTAAAAATGTCATTAATTTACATAGCATGACCTAACGTCTCTTGTCTGCACTTCATCCCCTCACTAGTCACTCACAAATTTAGTGTACCAACATAGGCATTGACCTTTACATCCCCTGATATTCAAAATTAGGCCAATGCATCATACATAAACACTAGAATAACAATGAGTTTTATTTGGTGATCAAGTACAAGATAAACATTAACCAACTTAAAACAACAACAAATTTCAGTTTCTTCACTTCAATCTCCAACTCTTTAACAATTTCAACAGCTCGTGCACACAAAGGTGGATAAGCCCAGCTAACAAAACCACAATTATAACCTTGATCATTAAATTGGACAGATTGTAAGAATCAGATGACACATTTGATTGTTAACAGTCGAAAAAACTCACCATTCGAGCACAACAGTGAAACAGACGACCTGGGTTTGCTTCGGTCCATGAAGTGCGTATTACGGTTGTACATCCACACGAACAAATCACCATTATTTGTTGTTGATCTTCAATGGGTGAAACGATGGAGGGGATCAATTTGGAGAACTGTGTGGGAGGTAATGGACGACAAAGGGTATTATTTAAGAAAGGGTGACAAGGAAATGACATTTTTACCCTCATGTGCAAGTCAAATGAGGGAAGGGTTAACGACTCTTTTAACGGGTTTTGGGTCCAGGGACTCAAAGAGTAGCAAAAAACAAACCTCAGTCTAAATTTGTTAATAATTTGAAAAATGGACTCAAACAGTTAAAACCACCAAACCACAGGGACGCAAATCGTATTTAACTCTATTTTAAACATACCTTTAAAATGATCTTTAAATGTAAAATGGAATATTAAGAAGTAAATTTAATGGTAATTGTATCCTAATGAATTTTTATACATAATGAAAAAAAAAAGATGTCAAGTACTACACACACACACACACACACATATATATATATATATATATATCTTTCAGTGTGTTGTAATATATACATTATCGGTTATATATATATATATATATATATATATATATATATATATATATGCACCTTAGTGGGGCATCTTTGGTCCCAACTGACCCTCATTTTCCCTAAACACACCTTATTGGTCCTATGTACAACTTACTGGTTATATACATACCTTATTGGGACTCATTGGTTTAAACTGACCCTCATTTCCCCTAAACACACCTTATTGGTCCTATGTACACCTTATTGGTTATATACACACCTTATTGGGACTCATTGGTCCAAACGGACCCGCCTCATTTCCCCTAAACACACCTTATTGGGCCATCATTGGTCCTAAACACAACTTATGGGCAATCATTGGTCCCAACTGACCCTCATTGCCCCTAAACACACCTTATTTGTCCTATGTACAACTTACTGGTTATATACACACTTTATTGGGACTCATTGGCCTTAATTATCCCTCATTGCCCCTAAACACACCTTATTATGCCACCTTATTAGTTATATATAGACACCTTATTGGGACTCATTGGTCCTAACTGACCCTCATTGCCCCTTAACACACCTTATTGGGCCATCATTGGTCCTAAACACAACTTATTGGCCATCATTGGTCCCAACTGACCCTCGTTTTCCCTAAACACATCTAATTGACCCATTTGACCCGAAATAGACTCATTATTTTTTATCTTAATTCTTTAAGATATTAATTATTTTGAATTATAATTCCCCAAAATTTAAGGTTTTTGTTAATCCGTTCTGTTTTTTGTGTTTACGGTTTTTGTTTAACGGAATGAAGATTGTCCGAACAGATCACATATTTACCTAAAAGTATGCATCAGTTGTTGATCGGATTGTAATTGTTGGTCGTCTTTGTTTTTGAGGATTAGGGTTTTTTGTTTAACGGAATGGAGATTGTGCGAATAGATTACATATTTACCTAAAATTATGCATTAGTTGTTGATCGGATTGCAATTATTGATCGTCTCTATTTTCGAGGATTAGGGTTTTTGTTTAACGGAATGGAGATTGTGTGAACAGATTACATATTTACCTAAAATTATGCATCATTTGTTGATCGGATTTGCAATTGTTGATCGTCTCTGTTTTCGAGGATTAGGGTTTTTGTTTAACAGATTGATTTCATAAACAAAAATAGACAAACAAGTATATAACAAAATGTGGATTTCATACTACTGATTCCAATTCCATACACAAAATTGTTTCCTAATTTACATGTTCATTCATACTCAGAGCTTCTTGCCTCAATTGAACCAACATTTGAAGCCTGGCATTGGAGAGGTGTATTTCTTCTACCAGAAAAGTTGCCATCTGGTATCTTGATGGACTTGGTGGCTCTGTAAGTACTTGGTTGAGCAAGGCTAACCCGTCTAAGCAAGTCTGTCTCTCTACCATGATAATCACCCCGTACTGGTCCAGGGTAGCAATAATCTTTGTATGCAAATAATTTTCAACTAGTTCTTTCAAGTTTGCCATTTTGAGAAAGGGTTTGATAAGGATTTTGAGAAGGGTTTGATAATGACGGTGAGAACTTTCTGATCACTGACCAAGTTGGATGATTATATGCGTAAGTTCAGATGTCTAATCACTAGAGTATACCAAATGTCTGATTTTATTGAACACTGCACATTATAATTACTTTCACACGTTCTCCAAGTTAAACAGAAATTTTTACACATAATCAAAAAACCACTAAAATTTAGTCACACGACCTCTTTCATTACATATTAATTAGTAATCCAGAATAACTTTCAAACCAGAACAATTACTCTTTAATCCGGAACCCTAAAGAGGTAATCATTTTCTACACCAGTAGAAGCTTGAAATCTTCTCCGGTTTCATGTAAGTAGTGTTCCAACGCAATGAACAACATGTCTTCCTTGGTTTGGTTTTTCTCTTCATTCTCTTTGCATATCCTGTTAAATTTTTTGATTTTCTGGTCCATTCCTAGCCATTTCGATCTTACGACGCTTGTGTCACGATACTTATCGGAACACTCCATAGCAATATGAAACTTTATGTTGACATCCAGCCAGAAGAGAATAGTGTCTTCGTCGTTAGGATCACCTAACTGATCAGTAAACATCGACTTAATTAATTAATATATATAAAAATGTATAACATGATCAAATAATCAAATGATTGGTTTAAAGAAAAAGAAACGTACTAAGTAAGGGAGGGTTTGTAGGCAACACATAGTCCATATACTTGACGTCCAACCAGGCTCGGTACAATGCCAGTTCTTCCTGCTGGGTCCATTCTTCTGCCATCTTGATTAAAGAGTATAAATTGGATGGGGAGAAAGAAGAGTGTGTGAAAGTGATGGTCTAATTTAATGGTTAATTGATTAACTTGTTTATATTGAGTGGTTGAAGGTTTTGAAATTTCAAAATAACAACGGAAAAGTGAAATTAGCCGTTACTAGTTACATCACCTGTTTGGGTTTTTAAAATTTCCAAAATATACGGTAAAAAAGTAACGGAATAAGGACTCGAACACCCTGAGTTAGAAGCTTGTTGAGGAAAGATTATGAGGCTTGTAATATTAAATAGTTTGGGCTAGGCTTAGAGGGTTTATTTAGTTTAGTAGACTAGTTTATTTGGGTTTACTATTGGGCTTGGGGTTTAAGATTGGGTTTACCATTAGGATTTAAGGGCCCAATTGTAAACTCATGGGGTGGCTCTATAAACCCCATGAGTTCACCATTGTAGGTTGCTGATTCAAGTGGGTTTTTTACGATTTTAGGAGAGCACCCTCAAGGAGATTACGATCGTAAACTAGAGAGAGATCAGTTTACGATTACGAGTTGTACCCGACAGGTTCATCGTGTGTGCAAGTTCAGGTTTTTAACGTTTATTCATCGTATTCTTTGATTTCTTCTCTTCTCTTTCTTGAATCACTAATCTAACCGGATTTCGCACGTTTAGATTAGTTAGATATCGTGAACGGTTGTTGATTCTTGACCAAC